>RXPK01001022.1:0-50701 GCA_004143645.1 Protaetia brevitarsis | reverse complement strand
GAATAACACGTAGGTAACCTTGCAAACATATACAGGCAGGTGCGTCATTGATTTAGAGATGTATTTTGCAAGGGTATATGGGTGTGTGCATTTAAGCCGGAACCACACGAAAAACCGTTCCATTATTTAATTTCCGGAAAATGCGTATTCTTTATTATAAAGCTCTGCGTAGTCTAAACCTGAAATTGAAGCCATCAGGCATTAATTCTCTCAGTTGTATATGAAAGTTATCAAAAAGTATATGCATTCATAGCAGTAAAACATCTTTATTTAGACAATATCGTACATTGTTATAAAGAGAAATTCAGTAGAATTTCAGAAAATATTGCGAATATGTTGTAATGCTACAAGGTAGCACACAGCCCGGTATGAAAAAAAAAAATTCATATTTACAGTGCTTCGTTTCAGTGAAATCGTGTGCAAGAGACTCTTCATCAATTATGATCGACTTTGTATGATAAAGACAACATTCAAGTTCAAACACATAAGATTTTTATTTATAAAAATTTCGAAATGTGAAACCGTATAAAAACAACATAAATCAATTGAGTTCGCTTATTAAATAACAAATACGTTTTCATTAGTAATTCCACTTTTTGCAATATATATTCATCATAAAAATATAAGTGCTTTTAAAATTAATTTTCAAAATTCCCGCGCGCTCGCGACGTTCATCTTAGTAATCCTATGCTTAAAAGACGGGTAAAATAGTATGTACAACATTTGCTGGTGAAAAAAGAAAAGGACCAGAACAACTAATGGGTTAATATAATAAAATTGTTGTTTCACAGAAGATATTTTTACATAGGTTACCTTAAGGATAAGAAAAATCTTAAGGATCCTAAGGATACCTTAGGAAAAAATACCTAATAAAAATTGACAGCTATATTCATAGTTCTTCCTTAAGCTGTACTTTTCCTTAAGCACTCCTTACATTTTTATAAATATAAATAGGAAACTGATATACTCTAACAAATTTCTGGGCGAAATTTTTCAAAGAAAAATTAATCCCAAGCAGCATTTGAACCAGCACCCACCCCACTGTAACACTTGCATTATTAGTATATTTGTATAAACATTTTTGTTTCATAGAATATATCTTTCACTTAAGGTTACCTTAGATAAGGAAAATTTTAAGCTAGCTCCGTCGATGCCTTAAGAATACGCTAGGAAAAATACTTGTTAAAAATTGCAAGTAAGTATTTGCTATCATGTTTGTCATTTGGATGTCTGTTTAATCATTTATTAATATTATATTTATATATTTATATATATTTATATATTACTACAAAAGAGTTTCTGGCCATGTGATACACATCATTTTTTGAGCCGACAAATCTTAATTTTGGATTGAAAATAGAAAAGAAATTTTGACGCTATGGAATTGACAGTATGCCAGCCTTTAGTAGCATTTTTGATAGTCTTAGAAGTAATACAAAATTAATGTTTTTGGCGGATGCCCAAGAGTTAAAATAAAAGGATGCAATGACATGTAGGCAGATACAGAGTTTTTTTTTTTGGATTTTATAGATATAATATATAATAATACATTAGGGATGCATAAAATTCTATGGGCTATTTAAAACCTAATGTAGAATTTAGAAAGCGATATTGTTTTTCTAGACAAAATATTGCAAACATTTTATTACCACTTGTTAATGAGCGATTAGAGAGAACAGAAAATACTGGTTAACCCATGTCTTCTTGCACTTTTAACCTGCTTGCGCTTTTTTGACAGTGTTGTTTCAAGGTAGGTAAGTTTGACTTAAACTTTTAGAAAAGTCTTACAACATTATAATGCTTAACATGTTGATAAACGCAAATTTGAGGTTTATCCGCATTACATAAAAACTTTTAGTTAGGCTTTCTGAAAAAAACCAAGAGAGCTTGTATGAACGACGAAAAAATATTTACAATTTAAAGTAGTAAATCTGCTGGTGAAAGTAGGAAAAATATTTTGAAATAGAAAAGGATTCTTTGCTCTTAATGTACAAATAATAGGAAATTCAAATTTAAAAATACTTTGCATTATGGCTTATATATTTAATCTACACAATTTTCTAAGCATGCTAATCAAATTTAATTAAAGCAGTACCTAAGATTATAAATGCGAAAGTAACATGTGAAACTAATCAATGTGGTATGCAGCTGATTTTATAGCAATGTCATATAGTAGAATTCTATACGTCAATTCTATAGAAAGCGTCTTTCCCCGCAAATGGCTGAAATGAATTTAAAAATTTTAACTATAAAATAGAAAATTGTTCTAGTGTTAAGGTTTCCTCACTTAAATTATACTTTTTCTTAAGATTTCACATTCACTGTAAATATGGGTGTTAGTTGTATTGAATGTTAAGGAATGTCAAAGCAAATCATGCCAACTGAAGAAAACCTAGTGCATTAACTGTATCATTTATCATTTATCCTATTCCTCAAGCAACAAAAAAGCTTGGTAATTACGGAAAAACTTTCTGTAACCGCAAAAACAGAAAACTTATGCTTCTGCTGACAGTCTTTACACTTTTCGTAACGTTCGTCATTTAACTTTATCTCCGGACGGAGACTTTTTTTATTTACGAGTCGTAGCACCAACAGATTAATTACGTCCTGGCGCTGAAGCTCCATTCAGCTTAATCTAAGATATTTTGCTTTACCTTCTACACTATCGGTGTCTTTAATCGAGCTGCATCATTTTCTCTTAAATTAGAAATTGGATCTTGATGTGTTTTAAAGAAAAGGAGGTCTTGTAGTACTATTAGAATTAAGATTTTATCAGCAGGAACCTTTTGTATCAAATTTGCTCAATACAGAAGGTATTTAGGAATTCATTTTTTAGAAGAACATAACAAACGTTACTTTCTTGCCGTATAAATATTACTATACATCAAAAAGAAAAACCTGGTTTGAAATGCAGATATTCGAAATTGTTTCGTAATAAGCTAATTCGTAGAAAAGATGCAAAGCTGTGTAGCTAACTAATTAAATTTGTTCTAATATACAAGTCGGCATATAGTGTATTTTATAACATTTTGTATACAGTGCTGTTGATGTTTATCTAAGCTGTACATTTCCCTACGTTGAAACAAAATACATCAGTAACATTGTTTGCTCGAATTTTTTGCTGTTTGCCTGTTGATTCTGGGAATTTAAGTCGGCTCAGTGCACTACTCTAAATAAAAATATTGTGCCGCAGGGGGCGTTTTCATTTACTAACCTTTTGTAGTGTCAACACTCATGTGTTATTTTAAAGGATGCAGTAGCTAATGTATGTTTCCGGCAAATGTCAACATAACATCCCTTCATTTAATATAGGCATGTCAAACAGCACCCGACTAAATGAAATATTTCTAATAGAACAAGGGTTTCCGAGAAATATGAGCTATGTTTTGCGATTAGTTTACGTATTGCTGTAGTTTAAACTCCCGTTGTTTGCTGTGTGTATTTTAAGTTGCATAGATTTTGTCTTGTTTACTCCGTTCGTTCGGTATTCAATCTGCCGAGAGAATTTTCACAAATTTAGATTTTATTTTTGTATAAATTTAGGTAAAGAGTTGATCGTTTGATTTAATTTATTAAGTATTAAGTTTTTTTTTAATTAATTTCATTTGTTTACATATCTAGTGTTCGCTAGTCTAGTTGATGCGTTTTCTATTCAGTTGTTAATTGTTTGCGTTGACGTTGTAGAATTTTGTCAGGCAGTTCCTTGGTCGACTGTGAGTAGACGTATTTTTGTAAATCATTGTTGCCATTTTGTAATCCATTTTGATTATAGTAAATTTCGTTTCGTTTCTTTAAAATTTTTGTTCATCAAGGAATTCATTTGTGAATAATTGATTAATATATTGACGTGTACACGTTGTAGATATAAGATCATTTATTATTTTTGTGCAGGAAGATATATTTTAGTTGTAAGTTTCTCATTTTAGTTTAAAGAGTTAATTTTTTGTTATTCGATTTTGCTGATTCAGTTTTATTTTATCAATCACCTGAGTTTTGGGTGAGTAGAAGCATTGTGCTTGCATTTAGTTTTTCATTCTTGTTATTTACTAGAAATTGTCCACGTTTAATTTAATTTGTTGAAACCACGTGGATTGAATTAGTATATTTAGGTTTATCTTCCTGAACAAACAAAGCTTTTGCTTTGTATAGGAAATAGCATTGTCCTATTGTAATTTTGAATCAAGTGCAGTTTTTAATTTAGGCCAGAACCTTCAGTTCACGGATTTTTTTCTGCACCTTTGTAATTAAACCCATTTTAAAAAATAAAATTGTTTGTTAATTAGCATCTTTGGGTTGAAAATTCTGTTCTTTTATTTTAAATAAAACCTTTACAATTTTTGGGTTAATTAAGAGAGTCTTTTCCTTTCATTCACTCACAATTTATTTTTCGTGGTTAGATTCAAATTTTAATTCGCGAGGGTAACTCTGAGGTTAATTGTTCTTTTGCGTTCTTTTAAAAATTTTATCCGTTGAGCTAGCTATTTTAATTTTCTTTTTCATTTTATAAATTCATGTTGCATTTCGCCTTATTAATCAGCAACACAGTTAGTGATGTACTATATAGTACAACATACGCATATCTTTATTAAAACTGTTGTATTGATTTAATTTTTTAATCAATAACTACAGTTTCCATTAGGCATAGAACTGTTTAAGGTATTGGAGTAAGCACATGCAAAAATGAGGTCTTATTCATCAACATATAGACCAAGGGATCTATTATATTATTCTGTACTTGGTAAGTTTATCTTATGTAAACAAGTTAGTGGGTTTAGGTACGTTCAGTAGGCTGTGAAATAAACCTATTTGCGGCAGATTATTGGAGAGTTGACCGCCCCCAGCAATGACAACCTCAACTAGTATAATGCGATACATTAAAAAATATTACAGAAAGAAAGGTGTTCATTTCTTTTCAGTATACATATTCCGTATACAATTGGTTTTAAAGATGCCTATTTTGTCTACATAGATAACATAGATTAACGTGTCCTGTTAATAGACTTGTTACCGTTCTAAGCTGGATTTGGTTGACAGTCCATACAACCACATACATCCACAATCAATTACTGAGACACATTTTTCACCACGGGTTTTCTTATGATATACTGAACATCTCCATCACGTGTTGCCAATTTCGTTATTGTCAGATCTGATTTAGGTTCACTAAAACTTGTTTCAGAGCCTCATCTGCGTAGTTGTCTTGCACGTTAAACTGCTGTACAAATCACACCTAGAACATGTGACGAATAAAGCCATAAGGAACTTCTGGGCCTGTAGAGGTATGTTTGGTAAAACGCGGTGGCTAGAGTCTGCAATGGTGCACTGGTTGTACGCGAAAGTTATAGTATCCTCTATAACTTACGCCTCGCTAGTTTGGTGGCATAAAGCAAATCTAGGCTATGCTATAATTCGCTTATGTTATAAAGTCAGAGGATTGCCTGTTGAGCATCATGGGAGCCATTGCTCGACGTCAACGGCTTGCTATGCAGATATTCTTGGACCTCCCCCCGCTGGCAGTTGGTGTTGTGGTCTGAAGCAACCCTAGGATGCAGGGCTTCTCCGGCAAAATCGGAGTCTCACCAGCGTCTCCCTCAACTACTCTCGAACAGACATACCACTGTCCGATAAAGCGATTAATCTGCCCATTTTCGGCTTCTTCTGGGACTACAGTGGGATATCTTCAGCGACGAAATTGCAATAGCGTACATCTGCAAACCGAAACGTGGTCTATCCCACTGGTGTGTCGATGCTCGATATAATCGCTATAATGGACTTGTGAGGGGCGATCATTATTGCCATCAGATTTTGCTGTAGGGCCTTTTTAAACGTCTGCCCTGCGTGAGAATGGAAGGGTAGAAATCATCTCCGACAGCGAGGCTGCCCTCAAAGCTTCGCATGCTATCAGATTGGACTCTGAAGTAGTACTGCGGTGCCCTAGAAAGCTTGAACATCTGTCGGAACATCTAAATGTTACATTGAAATGGATGCCAGGTCACTCTGGGATCAGAGGCAATGAAATAGCTGACACGCTAGCAAGAGGCGCCAGCGAGCTGCCGTTCTTAGGTCCAGAACCAACGTGTGATAGCTTATATGGCAGCATTAAAACGTTTGTCAGATCTCAACTTGCTGCTAGGCATTGCTCCTTTTGAAATGGAATCGTCGGCGCATGACACTGTAAATCTCTAGCGCTGCATCCGAATGAGGAAAGACTCCGTAAGACTTTATGAGCAGGACCAGATTGAGATTACTCACAGGAATCTTAACTGGGCATGCGCATAATAAACACGAATGCTGAATGGGCCTCGGTTAGTGAATTTCTCCCTGTGCAGAAAGTGTGGGAGCGCTCACCTTCTTATCAACTGCTCGGCAGACGCACTTTAGGGTCAATCGGTTGAAGGAACCCAGAGTCATTAAGTTAACCTTCAGCCTAGCGAACATTTTATATAGAGTGCAACCTAACTAGGAGGGCTTGCCTTTTTCGGGTTATACCCGTCCATGGAAAAAACAACTTTGTTGTGTTTAATCAAATCTCCTACATGCTGTCGGCATTCCTAAACTAGTTTGGAAGATATCTGACAGGATATTGCTACATTAGGGGTGGCTTGGTTATTGGTTAAGATCCAAATAAGCTGACTCCGGAGTTGCTCTCTTAGCCTAAATTTGTAGTGCAGCAATTTTTGTTTGATACAAGGTAGTATGTTGTCTTAGTGTCGAACATTTTCTATGATTTAAGGTTTCTCTATATACCAGCACCAAAATATGAATTTCTTTCCCACCCATCTACATAACAATTTTGAGTTATTGAGATCGATTTGAATATCGAATATTTCCCAAATGAAGACAACTTTTATGGTTTTGTCGTTGGAAAATTTAGGAATGTCTATTTCAAAAGTATTTTTCGGTTTCCATTACATTTCAGTGCATATGCTCTCATTCTTATATGTTCCTTGATATAAATCTATGAACGAAGGCTCAGCTATAATTGGGTCTAGGAATGACACGATACAACACAAAAAAAGAATCTCCGGGTTCGCAATTACTTTTTCCAGGACTATATGCAGAAAAGTATAATGATGGATAAAATAAACGTAAAAGAACTTAAAGCCTGGAAATGCATTAAGCTAGTTGCAGAAAACTTTTTATGCAACAAGCTGATAACTAGTAGGAAAAGTTATAATTGACGCTTTTAAGGAATAAAATGTGTTCATGTCCTTAAAAATTGTGATGCTACATAACCATATTGATTTTGTCTTGACAACCTGGGGCAAGTTTCAGACAAACATAGAGAGAAATTGCATCAAGAGTTTTCCATGATGGAAACACGATATAAAGGAAAGAGTTTCAATAAGATGTTAAGGCGAATACTGCTGGAGCCTCCTATGTGAAACCTTTGATGAAAACTATTCAGGATTGCCAGAAAAAAATTTAATGAATACATTTACATCAAAACTGGTTCGTCGTTTTACAAAAAATATGCAATTGCAGAAGAGTTCCGGTCTTTCTCAAAATGCCCCAACAATTGAATTGTATGTATTTTAACACTACACTGTAAGAAAAATTCGTATTTTCTTATTTATTTGTAACCTCTTCTACCATCGCACAGTGGGTCCGCTTGCATTCGCAGCCTGAAATAATTGTAATTTGCCAAGTTACAAGAATGACTTGTAAATTGCATAATTTGCATACTATGTATGTTGAAGTATAACTATCAACGTCAGAACTTTTGGGGAATATCAAGCCTCTGTGGCTTAGGTTGTTACGCATAGTCAATTTACTTGAATTAGGAGTTCAGTTGTGTAACTAAAAACAGGCTAATAATTGCAGATGTTTGTATTTTACCGAATTTATTAAATAGGGTAGATTTTTTTGAAAGTAAACACGTAATTTAATTCGTCATTTATTGAGATAGCTTGACGTTGTACTACAACTCAGAAACTGTTTGTTCGCGGTGGCGTATAAAAAATTGCAGACGTTTACAGGTGTTGATATTTTATTTTAAAATTGTTCATAGTTCAGTTATGGTGTGTACCTAAAATAAAGTGCGTCCGAGTGCGACTGTAAGCGTTATAATTTTTTTTTAGATGAAATGTCCATTGCAGTTAAACTTTTGTTTTCGGAAGTAGCACAAACACAAACATTTAAAAAGATCTACGCTAGTCCATAAGTTTAAATAGTGTATGTATTTACGAAGGAAACTATAAATGAATAAGAAGCTGATAAATTATTAACTAATGTTGTATAAAAAAAAAAAAAATTCGTTAGAAACCAAGTTCTCGCAGTGTAAAAGGATTTATAGCAGGAAATAAAGAGATGGTTAGATGAGAAAGTAGAACTTGCTGGTGCTACTGTTGGTAGTACAGTCCAAAAAAAGTCCATTTACTAAAAAATAGTTTGGTTATTTGGTATGCCACAAAAAGCATTTGATGAATGTAGTTAAAAAGGTGTGATGCGATATCAACGTCATAATTAAGTTTTTGCAACTGAATCTCATTTGGGAAATTGTAATCGTTCGGCTGCATAAGTGTTGAATGATGTTACCTCCACCACGAAATACACCGAAGGGAAAGCATTATCGTTAATTATTAACGCTAAACTAACCGACATCAATAACCAACTAATACAAAAGTAGTACAAAAGTATTTATTTCAAATCTCTTGATCTTTATAAATATCTTTCTATTTTCAGTGTTGTCTTACATATAAAAATCAAAGGTTATATGTTGTCCCTGAATAAATGTCAATAAATATTATTATTAATATTATTATCTGTACAATAGTACTATCACAACTGCGAAAATTATAAATATGTAAATGTGGACTGAATGTAGACATAAACGGCAATTATTTCGCGCTAAGGACGCAATCGGGACCATTGTGCATCGGTGTAAAGGTTTCTCCATTTCTTTTTGTCGTTAGCTTCCCTTTTCATACATAAAATACAGAATGTACTAAAACGCAATTTATTTCTCGCATCTTCTTTTCTAGACAATTAGACATTCCATTAAAGATCTCGTTAACGGCTCAATTTAGTCGCTCTATTCTTTCTGTACTCTGGTTTAATATATTTCTCACGCCAAGTTTGTCTTCCTTCATTCCATGTAGATTGTCATGCTGGTGCTTCGAGTTTAACGACTTTAGGTTGTGCTATTACTTTTTCACTTCTGACTCGGTGCCCTTTTGAATTTTCATTTACTAGTCCCTTTGTGGTAATTATAACTTCTTTGATGTTTCTTGTTCATGTCCAATGTTTATGTTATTATTAATAAATATTAATAACTTTCTTACTACAGTTGCTTTAATTGAAATTGGTTCTAAAAGGGCTAAATGTGTAATTTCTAGCTTTCTCGATTTTCTTTCATTTAATTCACTTATTTCGTTTAATCTAAAATTAAATAGCAAAGTTTGAAAATGAAACAAACGTCTTTAAAACTCCTCACGTAATAAATACGATTAACTCAGCTGATACGAATAGTAGTCGAAATGAAATGCTGTATTTGGTTAAATACTTTTGGTATGTTTTACAGATTATTACTTGGGTTAATACTTGATACGAATTGTTAACAAAAAATCTTGCTGCCAATCCAATAATTTTGAAAATAAAAGCTGGGAAGTTTTCGAGCTTTCTTTTACCTTTCTAAATATCAGATAAAGCGGTGTGTTT
The DNA here is from genome assembly GCA_004143645.1 of Protaetia brevitarsis. Taxonomy (NCBI): domain Eukaryota; kingdom Metazoa; phylum Arthropoda; class Insecta; order Coleoptera; family Scarabaeidae; genus Protaetia; species Protaetia brevitarsis. Next base: position 41,041 of record RXPK01001022.1, on the reverse strand, counting down.
TATTTGCTTTCATTTCAAGTAACTGACATTTATTTTGCAATTTGGTTTTAAGATAACCTATATACCGGCTCCAGAGCCCGTATGTAGGAATACTAAGGATTCCGCAAGAAGGGAGACATGGACCTGGTTAGACAAAGAAAGTACAAAGAAATGAAGTCAGCTGAAGGTCAACTCCATACCAAAGCGCTAATAGGGAATGGGGATGCTAGATTCTCTGATAACCTACTCAGGCGCAGCAAGAAAGAAGCTAAAACCATTACTGGAGCTGGTACTGGGACCACTGTCCCCTGAAAAAGCATCTATTACAACACAGGTCGAGTAAGCGAACCGTGGCGCAGAAATTGCCATTACAGGGGAAAACGAGGTTTATCATGTAATCCGCACATGTAAGAGGAATTGAAGGTATCAGCAGAAATATTTCGGGAGAAGATCTATTGGAGCACTCGAAGGATCTCAAGTTCCACTGGCAAGATACTGGCTTTATAGAGAACACCAAACTGCTCGAGTGGAAATAAGAGACTTAATAGGGATGGTACAATGAGCACCTAGCTGAAATGCCCGGACTTTAGGTATCCACCCTAAATTTAATAAATGAATGAAATGAACCTTATACCCTGAATAACTATGTAGATCTTTAGATTTCGATTGTCGATAAATTTTCCAGAGCTGGAAAAAATTCTTTGCTTTTATTTATTTTTCCCAAATAGGTATGCAGTGTAGAATTGACGAAAAACGTTATTAGGTTTTCAATCTCTGTTGATAATAACTATTTATATTCCCAATATTTGAAAATGTACCTTTTTAATGATCGACGCTATTCACAATTTTAGTTCAATCATTGTGTTACCATGGTGTGAATGATACTCAATGTCGTTGATTGTCCTGTTTCAACCCATGTGGACGATATTAAAATGTGTTTGGTTATTAATTAACTCAGGCAAGGATATGCTGATTCCTCAACCTAACCTAGATATTTTTTAGAATGGCATACTCTTAATGCACTTAAAGTAAACGTAAGTGTTGTTTGGTTTTCTATTCACGGAAGACGTAATATACTTCATTCTTCATGTATGATTAACATCAGAACGATTGAAAAGTTATCGAATTTTGAGATCTATGGATTGGATTTGATTAACTTCTCTCCACACATTGATTCATTCATTGTTCCATGACTTCCTGACTGTGCGCATTTTTTTTTTTTTTTTTTTTTACATTGCGTCTGTTGTTATCCCTTTAGAGTATGCTCCACTCATTTAGTTGCGCTATTATCTCTGTCATGATTAGAGTGGTCAGACGTGTCTGCTTACACAGGCCGTATTTGCCTGGCGCTATGCAGAACGTTTAGCCATCGTATTGTTTAAAGCCAGTAAAATTTACCCACCGATCGGACGTACTGTGTCTTAGCATCTAGTATCAGTGTTAGTCAAGTCTTGATGCAGTCTTGAGTTGGTACAATTCTCCGTTAAATATATCTTGCCTAAATGTCCATAATTAGGTATGGTATTACTAGTTACCCATAGCGTCTACTTGACTTGCGAAGATGACCGGGCATTGGGGAAGGAAGATATGCACGATGTCCGATTATTAAGTTTAAATCAAGTTGTTATTCACCTACTTTTGCATGTTTCTTATATGTTGACTATTATGGGATTATGAAAAACCTCGCCCTGATGAAGACATATAATCGAAACTAGTCGCTGCTTAATATCATAGTAAATAAATAAATAAATAACAATTAGGAAGCACCTATGTTACTATTTTTTCAGTTAAATAAATATATTGTTATGACGCTTCCATACACCAAGGTTTTAGAAACTGAAATTATAAGTAGCCTTTTTGACGTGTTTATATGTTATAATTAATGTTGACAATTTGATGTTTGTATCTAGTAAGTGAACTCACCCTATAGTAGATATTTTGTTGATTGTTTGTTTAAAATTATTATGTCAGTTCGTCAGTTAAGATATTAAAAGTTATGTGAAGAAAATATTGATAATCCAGACAACGTTTTGTAATTAGCTGGTAATAATATAATATTTGTCGCCCAACGTGGGGCAAACTTACTAGCTAAATGGATATGGATCAGACGGATATGTCGTTAAAAAAATATTCGCAATATATATGCAAAATAAACGAGAAGGGCGAGAAGAAATATTTCAATTAATAACACAGGTAAGATGAGTGAGAGAAGAGATTAAATCAAGATCTGAGTTTAAGAATATCATATCTGATAGATGAAAAAGCAAAAATAAAGTTGCAAGGTTAGAGAACGAACCACTGGAGGAAGAACAATTCAAAAGAATGCATAGATTTATAGAGGAAAATAACGAAGCTCTTAAGGGAATAAATGTATTGTTATGGCGTTTCCATGTCGCCAAAGTTTTAGAAAATTATAAGTAGCCTTTTTGACTTGTTTATATGTCAGAATAATGTTGATATTATTTTGTTGATTGTTTGTTTTAAAATTATTGTGGTCAGTTTGTCAGTTACGATGGTCAAAAGTTAATTTGAATAAAATATTGATAATCCAGGCAATTTTTTTGGTTGTAATTAGTAGCAATAATATAATAATATATTAGTTATTTATTATAGTAGGAGTAGTGCGGATATGGGATTTAATTGTTGTGTATACCTAGGTAAAATACTTCTACGGGTATACAGAGTCCTCATTAAACAATCTAGTTAAATTAGTTTACTGTAAAAAAGGTTGCATTCTCTCAAGACCCGGTTACTGATTTAATTTTGTCTCAACTCTTCTACCGGAAATATTGTGATTCCCAGTACGGATATTCGAAGGAATCATCCACCAAATTGCTCGGATATAGTACTCTAAATTTCCTCGCCAAACTAGATGGACTATTCTCATTGCCTGTTCTGAAGAAATCATTAAGAGTTTGAAATTTGAAAACCGCTGCGAGCGGGTGCCAAACCCAGCCAAACCTGCATCGGCAAAAATATTTTCTCTCTATTTTGTGTATGTATATTCTATCTTTATAATAACTAATCTTTATTTGTTTCTGTATTATTTCTGCTTCTCGCTTTCTTGCTCTCATAAAACTACATTGACAACATATCTATATGTAATCTTTGTATTTAATAGTAAGTATATATTATTTATTTGCAGTGACAAAAAATCTGCAAAAAAATTAAGTGCAGCAAAGAACTGAAGATTAAACTATTAAACGATGAGAGATAGAAAAAAAAAATGTAATAGCGGACTTGCACTATTTCTGCAACCATTCCGCTTGGTATAGCTATTAATATTGACGACTTAAGGTTGGCTTACATTACATCATATCTATCAAATAGGCAGCAGGTGGTTCGCATTAATGGCTCTACTTCTGAGAAACTTAGATTTGAATTCGCGGGTGCCGAAGGCTCTGTATTACGTCCTCTAATGTTTTTAATTTATATAAATGATTTACCGCATGCAATGCAGTAGATAGATTCATTCTTTTTCGCTTGAATGATAATTCTTTATTAGTCAAGTCAGTCAGAGACCAAAGGGTTGTGGAAGAGAAGTAATTGGCAAATAATTGCAGCGAGCTCTTGGTTTCCTCAAAACAAGCTGGTTCTAGACGAAAGTAAAACAAAAAACGATGTCTTTACAAAAGAAAATCCTAAGAAAAGAAAAAAATAATCTGATTCAAATAAATACTTAGAGATTTTAAGTTCTACAAATGTTCTCCTACAATAATACAAATCTAAGCAGTAAGTCATTCGAATGTTCTATAAAAAACAATATTAATTCATCAAGCTTATACAAGTGAGGAGTATTTCAGCAGTTTTGTAGTTGCCACCTTCCGCATATGGGCTCACTTTGATTTTATTGTTATGTATTTATTATATATTATATTTATTATTAAATAACTAAATTAAAAATATTAAATTAGACTTATGACTCGTAGTAAATACGTTTGTAGAGCAGCACCAAATAAAAATTACTATTTATTTTTATTTTACTTATTTAACATACAGCGTATAAAATATAATAAAATTCAAACTTAAAGTGTAGGACTTTCAGCACTTAAAGTAAAATATAGCGACAGAAATGATTATTAGTACGACACTATTACATCTTAAACTACATTTCTTAAAGATATTGTGGAGCAAATAAAGAAGTTGCAATATGATTTTCCAGGCAAAGACATTATCCATGTACGTCTGAAAATTTAAAAAAATCGTTGAAAGATAAACTTAATAATGCTGGCAGAGTAGGTAGAACACTATGGATGACTAGAAATTATTTTAAACGTTACACGCATTAGGAAATGAGCTTAATTTATACTATCAGCGGAGAATTAATGACGGGTCACCGTAATTGAAATCAATATATTAGAATTCGAGGTTAATGATTCGAATTGAATGTGGTGGGGTAGAAAAGCGGAGCATTCTTGATTTGAATTGTCTCTTATTGATGGGCAGTCTTTCAAACGGAAGTTAGGGATTGACTAAGAGCTAAATGATCTCCGCGACGGCGAACAAACGAAGTCTGCGAATGGTGGGATTCTTTACGTAATGCTGTCTAAAGAATTAGATGTGTTACCGCATGATATTTAAATAGTTACGTAGAATAGAGCCGTATTCGTAAATAAAGTTCATACTCTTTAGTAGCTCTGCATTAGTGTTAAATTAATAGCTATTAGCTAGTTGCGTATATAAATAAATAGTTAAAAGACAAAGATTATTCGCATTGAAGAAAATCCAGAGCATTCGAGTAAAAGTCCCAAGAAGAAAACTAGGAATACTTAAAAGAAAGAACATAAACCGATACAAAAACAATAAGAATAATTACAAAAGTGATAAGAACAATGTAAACGCAGTAATAACACATAATAAATGTAATCAGATACCTTCACAACACAATCACCACGACAAGGAGAAGTCCAATATTGTTCATTATTTTTATGGACGGTATTATTAAGAAATGTACCAAAAAAAGGAAGAAATTTGTGTTAAAATTAACAACTTACAAAAAGTAGAAACCTCGGAAGGAGTGTTTAGCAGATGATAATCGTTATAGTTGCCGAAAACGAGACAGATTTGCAACACAATATTCAATATATGGTATAAAGAACTAGAACAAAATGGAATGAATGTTAAATATAAACAAAACAAAAGTGATGCCCATAGGAAATGAAAACATAGAACTCAAAATTGAGATTGACGGAGAAATACACAACAAGTAAATACATTCAATACCTACGAGACACTAGACGAAAATGGAACACAAGAACCAGAAATAAATGAAGAGTTGAGAAACAATGAAATTGTACTATACTATGCAAAATAAATTCATAAATAAAAAAGAAATATCACAAAAAACCAAAATTAAAGTATTTAAATCAATTATAGAACCCTCCTAACTTACGGCTGCGAATCATGAGATATTAAATGAAAAACAAAAAATGTAAGAACACAGTCGAAATGAAGTTCCTGAGAAGAGTTCGAGGAGTTATGAAGAGAGACAAATTCAGAAGCATAGATATAGGAAAAGACTAAAACACAATCGACTTTAGAATTTATAGAAGAAAACAGTTGAAATGGTGGGACAGTCTATTAGGATGGAAGCACGAGGCCCGTAAGAAAGATATGGGAGGCGAGAATCAAAAAAAGAAACCCGGGAAAACCTAGGCAACTGGGGACGTGTGTAGGAAATATTAAGCGAAAAGACAAAGAATGGTAGAAGCGAGAAATGGCCTGAAAATAGAAGAGAATGGAAAGAGGTTCGTCCATAGTTGAAAAGAAAAGAAATATTCCTACACCTTAATTGAGGTAGATCTATCCTTCTACTCTTTTAATTTCGGCACGCCTTTCACAATTGAAGAAACGTAAAGGATGCCTCTTCCAAACTCAGGAGGATAATAATAATAATAATTTGTTGGCTATTGTAAAAGATGGGATACTGTCACAGGTTTTCTCCCAAAATAAGATTCTCCATGGTCTTCCCTTACTCCTTGGCGAATGCTGGGAGATAACGTAAAGTAGTTCCATGAGCGCAACCATAATAACGAACTGAAGACTTTTTTTTGTTTATTTACAATAACTGTGCGAAATTATTTAGAGTAGGAAAATTCAATTGTTATGAAACCCATATTGTACTTATAGCTAGCTTCGTGTAATACCTTTAGATGAAGCACGAGGTGCAGAATGATTTGTAATTATTTAACGTTTCATTGATAAAGTCTGAAAACTTCGTAAAACGCGCCATTTTTTGTATCGATCGTAGAGCGTTGTTTGAAAGCTCATTGTGAATAAGAAATTTAGTCATGGAGAATTACACCACGCAACGCATAGAAACTTGAAAATTCACTACGAAATGGTGAGAGTTCTTGCGGAACGTTCGAAGATGTCAGGACTTTTCGGTCACCATAACGCAACTTCTCACCGTACAATGGTCGATTAATCAAAAAATTGAGGCAAATTGGATCAGTTAAATTCAGAAGAGATCTGTCCGGTCGTACAGCTCGTCTAACCAAACATGCGCAGTTAGTGAGAGTCTTGAACAGAATCCTTCACCTCGTTCGCCATCGTTCTCAACAATGGACTTTCACGGAGCAACTTTACAGCGAATTTGACTAAAAAATTGCATTTACATCCTTATAAGATTCAGTTGCACAACACTTAAAGCGCAGACCATGCGCAGCCGCGATTTCACAGAATGGATTTACGCAACACAAGCGAATGATGAGTTGTCAAAGAAAATCTCTTCTCTGATAGGCGCATTTCAAACTTGATGGCTATGCAAAAACAGAATTGTCGCATTTGGGGAGCTGAGAATCCAAGAATGATTCTTCAACGTCCGATGATCCACACACGAGTCACTGTTTGGTGGGCATTTGGGACTGGCGGAGTGATTGCACCTTTTTCTTTGGAAATGCGGCTGGCAAATCGGTCACTGTCAACGGGTTCGTTACCGTGAGATGATAAACAACTTCCGTCTAGCAAAATTGTTGAAATGGGCTAATATTAAATATGTATGCTAATAACCCAGAACAATTCCTGAACTGAAGACGAAATTCGACGCGCCATTGATGAAATGAGCCCCAATGCCAAAATGTTATCGACAATTCAGTAAAGGCCAACGAATGCCTTTATCGGAGCATTGTGTTTCAACATAACCTCCATGTTTACACTCTTATTAAATAAAAGATCACAACTTTCACATAAGTATGCGTTTTTTTCAAATTTAAAAATAGGCGGTCTAATGGAAGACGCCTTACATTCTGGAAGCAAACTTGCCCTCCAGACGGATTAGAACAATGAGGCAAGCTTCATGAATTAATTTAATAAATTTATATGATTTTTTCAATACTTTCTCGGTACACGCACTGCGTTTTTCTCAAATCGATATTTTTTGCCGATAGAACGGGGGTAGGCATCATTGGCGAATTGACAAATTCTCTAACGTCAAAGTAATGTGGAATCCCTCGAGGCTTACACCATCTTCTGCCACTCTTTACATTGTCCTCTGTTAACTTTAATTCATCTTTTCACCGATATGCGCAAATAGGATTTTAATCCAACCTAGAACATAATTTAATTCGTGCTTTTCCTTGCTCAACTTGAATAAATAGTTGCCATTGAATCAAATGCCTTTAGACCAAAAATAGTGAATTAACTTTGGGATTATTATTTAAAAATTGTAATATAAATATCTTGCAAAAATCTATGGAGAGACGCATTAATGTTTTTTTTTTTAATAATCCGTATTGCCAATGTCGCCCAAACACTGTATAGTATTGCTCGTCAAATAGTTTTATAAGTTGACAAAATTGAAAAATATAGCCGAGTCACTGTTAGCTTTTTGGGCAAGTCTGGACGTCAATCCGGTACAAGTAAAGTACAAATGGAAGGGATGTCATCAATTGTCAAAAATTTTATGAGGATGGTTCGTAATCGCTAAATGTATTTTAGATATCATTACAAGTAGTAATTGCACATGGCTTCCTGTCGGTGTAATACTTTAAATACAGCTTAATACAATAACTAGTTTTATAATTACAGCTATTCCGAGAAGGTATGAGTACATGTACTGTAAATGTGTCATTTAATGCTTTGGTTGAAAAGTGTGATCATAAAAGTTTGGAAAAATACGACGCTAGTAAAAGTTTAATAATCCATTTATGGGAATCTTAGCTTTTAGTTCGGCTACGTCATTAACAATATAACACATTAACAATTATGATGTTAATATCTAAAAATGTGAGAACATATAAATACCTCATAACCTATCTTTAATAAAAATGTAATTACAACTACACACAAAAGGATATACTGCGAACACATCTATACAACTGTCCACTGGCAGGTTAACTTGTTTTTCTTTATGTTTCACATCGATTAAATTATGATTAATTGAAGAGACGATTTTCACAAAGATGCTTTCAACTAATTAAGCATCGAGAACTCGTGCAATAAAGAATTTATTTATAGTAAGTTTCGTACTAGATACCTCATAGTTTAATTATAGTAAGCAAACCCAATAAAGTAATAGCAATAATAAATTAATGTAAATCGAACAACATGCTGAGCGGCGTAATGATATGTAATTTTGCATTTACATTGTAAGTTGATAAAGAAAAAAAAAAAACTATATAAAACGCTGCAGCAAAGTCACTTTACCGAATATGAATCATCAATGAATTATAGTGAATGTGGAATCTGCTAATTTTCCGGTAATCTTTGTCAATAATAAATCTTTGTTCCAAATGTCGTATTTATAGTAGAAGAGGTCTTTCAAATAATAATGATAATTTAGCACCTTCTCTCTCTGTCTGTTCTCGCGGTTTTTAATCTCCTTATATTACCAAATCCCCTATACTTATTTTGTTTTCTTTTCGATTCGTTTTAAACTTTTTTCTTATCGTTTGCACCAATAATGCGACAATCTTTGCTTGACTTGTCCATTACATATCGCGGTCCGTCTCTCTATTCTGGTCTGTGTGGCTTTAACGCTTTGTCATTAAAAATCTGAAGTGGTTTCGCAAAGTGATGTTAGTTTGGAACAGTAATTCAAAAATTTGTTCTAGTATAGTATAGCCTATAATATATTCATATATATAATGTAATTAATACTTGACATAGTGTGAATGTTACGTAGACTCATCTATTTTAAAGATATTTTTGCTACTTTCCAATATAATTCAGCTACCTGAGTTGATGTTCCAATATGTTGATGAAATAGAATCAAATTACTTGTTCGAAATGAAACAAGAATTAGTGTTTCAATACATGTGTATTAATAAGGGGCTTTTGTTACTTTTCGGGCTTTGAAAATTCGGGGCCCCTTCTTCAGACCTAAATGATGCGAAAATTACAATTTTACAAAAAACTTATTTAACTAAAAATAATGAAAGTACTTAGAAAACAAAAATGTGCCTCATATTCGGAATGACGAAGTTAAAAATTTTTATCTTGAATAGCTAACATTTGTCTTCTAATTAAAACTTCGCGACAACACCAATTCAATACAGCAAATTAAAATCGAAGTAGAGAGTAATTTGTGTAAAGGGGACAAAACTACAGATAAAAGCTGAAGAGGCTAACACAGCCCGAGAGGTGAGAGAGACTCGGGAAAATTTTTTGTTTAATAGTTAAAATTTGACAGAACAATGTTTAAATGTAGAAGTAAGCACGCGCGGAACTCAATAAAGTCGCGTACCAGAATTAAAATGTAAGTTATATTTTAATTTTTAAATGTGTATTAATATTTTTGTAATATTAACTATAGTTTGTGTTTTGTTTCTTTAGAATTAGATTGTTTTTTATTTTATATATGCTAAACTTTCCAAAAATACCTTTTATTTGTAGTTATCCGCAAAATAAAAATTACATTATCAAAAGTCAACAGAGTGTTTTCCCATTCTTAAATGGGCGGCAAAGAGCATTTTTTCGGATTAACCTTAGCAATCGCTCTTATGTTGTGTGGCTCGCTCCCGCCATCTCTGTATCGTTTGCCCAATATATGAAGGTCCCGGTAAACGTAACAAGAGCCCTAATTAAATTATCATTATTGAAAACCTAATTCTGGTTTCATGTTCGGAACAGTAAGGTTGATTTATTCACCAAAAATAGAACAGCGAATCAGTATGAAACTTTCCGTTTTAACCTCTATATATATATATTATATATCTACTTGATTCATTTATTTTATTGTGAGAATTAAGTTAATATTTCAATTTGAGTTACGGAACCTGGTACAGCCGGAAATTAATTTAATAAACGAGAAATTATAAACTACTTGTTTCACTAAAAGTGTTCTACAACTAGCAGAGAACTTACCCTTTTTAGGCAGATGTACAAACTCGCGTAACTCGTCAAATAAATGCCACTAATTGCACATAAATAGCCTGTGCTTTGCACATCTGTAACCCCATAGGCTTTCGCTTCGAAACATTTATAATAGTTCTCTGTAGTCATCCTAAATAAGTATCGCAGTTCCCAAATGGTGTACACAAAATAATTCCTCATCGTAAGATTTATGAGTCGCTGTGAAGAATAACATTCATAAAATTTAGGCAACCTGTGTGCGCCTTTAAGAGGAATTATTTTAATCTACATTCTAACTTGCTATGTAATTATGGCTTCTGATTCTGTAGGTTATAGTCATTTACCTAAATTAAATCGTTTTATGTTATCCCGTTAATAAGTAATGTGTTAATAAATAGATAAAAGTTCGTATTAAAAAAGAGTACAGAAACAAGAGTTTATCAGGTTGTAATTTATTTCGTTATTAGCTGTAGTATTTATATACCGGTGGCTATTTGTGTGTCGGCGAAATATTTATACACAATATACACTAAGATACGGAATGGGATTATCTGTAGGTATTATTCATTATGTGGCCGCGCATTTTATAAAACTATATACAATAATGTACAGGGAATTAAAAATTCGTGAAGCCATAATTTTTTTTATTCTAAATAAATCGCCCATAATCATTCCGGTCACATATGGATTATGCGAGTGATTCGCCCCTTGCAAGCCTGCGCAGAAATGATTGCAAAATGGGAGCTGCATGGGAGGAAAAATAAATATAATGACTGACAGCCAGGCTGCTCTCAAGGCAGTCTCCGAACCACTGTAACTAGGTCAAAACTAGGTTAGAGACTGCAAAAACAATTTCTCATCAACATTGAACACGAGACCACACGGTGTGTCTGATTTGGATGCCAGGACATGAGGACTACAAAGGGGCAATATAATAGCCGACGAAGTAACCAAGAGGACTCTAAAAATACTTCATAGGTCCAGAGCTCGTGTGTGGAATTTACCAAGGACTCTCTGCTGAAAAGGAGATTTGAACCTGGTTGATAAAAGAAAAGTACAAAAGAAATGGAGGTCTATTGAAGGTCAACTCCTTACTAAAGGCGCTAATTATGGAGGTGGGGATGCTATATTCTCTGATAACCTACTCAGACGCAGCACGAAAGAAGTTAAAACTTTAAAATTACTGGATTGGTAACTGGACCCTGAAAAAGCATCTCTATAACACAGGTCGATTAAGTGAATCGTGGTGCAGAAGATGCGAACTACAGGAGGAAACGAGTTTACATGCAATCTGCACATGTGAGGAATTGAAAGTACTCAGATAAAAGCATTTCGGGAAGGATCTATTGGAACCCTCGAGGGTTCTCAAGTTTCCACTGGGCAAGATAACTGGCTTTAATAGAGAACAACAAAGCTGCTCAAGTGGAGTAAGAAATTTAATAGGGACGAGCTAAAATTAGCACCTAGGTTCAAGTTGTCTGGGACTATTAGGTGCCCACCCTAACTTAATTGAATGAATAAATGACTATGACTAAATGGCCGTGAGATTCAAACAAAAACTGCAAAGGTTAAGGAGAAGTACCTACTGGGAATTGAAGAAAGTAATCTTGGGTAGTCAGTCAATGTTTAAATGAAAATTCCTTCTTATCTGTCTAAGCTTTCGCAATTAAATTTTTGCTTCCTCAGAGACAAAAAAAAAACCTACAAATTGTATAAATAAAAATTACAAAAATTCATTAAGTTGAGAGCCAGGTTACTTATAATGAAAAGTATAGTAATGAGTAGAGACGCTAAGATAAGTTACCCAGACAAATGTCATTATAAATGAATAAGTATAACTGTCACATAATTAAAATCAGTCATATCTAGAACGTTCACCGAATACGGCGGACATGGTGTATTGTGTATGGGTACTGTAATGGAAGAGACGTGCTGCAGTAGAATAAACCGTTAACGCTCTCCAAATCGCATAGTCCTCAACCATACGACATATTCTGATGTCTTTCAGTGTTGGGGCATTTTACCCGAATTCACGCCTTCCAAAAGAGAGTTTGATTGTCAATAGCAAGCTAAAATTCCCATTTCAAAATCCATCACAAGCATACGTGAAATAGCTGCTGTAACCGGTGTTTGTCAATGCCAAATTCGGCGAATCTTAAAGTTCGATGGGCTTTTCCTTTTAATGCCACAGAAATTCATCATATAGTACTATTAGGAAACTCCACGCATGGCGTTCAATATTGTCAGTGCTTACAGAACAATTTACAACTCATTCTGACCCAGTCTTTCTAGAGACGAGACAAAACTTTCTCGAGGGAGGTATAAACAACAATCGGAATTCTCAACATTTGGTCAATGAAACCCACATGATGTAATTGTAGGTAATCACCAATATCATTTCTCTGTAAACGTATAGTGTGGGTTGTTAAACAATTACATTATTGGGCCGCATTTTATCTAAAGACATCTGAAGGCCAATTATTATAGGATTTCTTAGAAAGATACTTGCAGAAATCACTGCGAAAATTGTACAATGGAACTCGACGCGGCATGTTTTATCAACATGGTAGCGCTTCACCGCATTTTAGCAGACAAGTTATTGATTTTTTAAACCAATATTTTCTTGAGCATAGGAAGAGGAGGCCCTATACTATGGCCTGAGTAGATTCTCTCGACCTTCGCCATTGGACTTTTTTCTTTTAAGGCTGTCTGAAGACTCATATTTTACAATAGTAGTAGGCCAAAAAGGAATTGATCGAAGGATTATATTGCAATCATTGTAGTTTTAGTTTATGTTAGTTCAAGTTTAAATACAATTACTGACGCGGTTCATTCATTCATAAGTAGGTGGGCACCTAAAGTTCGGGCACTTGAGCTAGGTGCTCATTGTACCATCCCTATTAAGTATCTTATTCCACTCGAGCAGCTGGTGTTTCCTATAAAGGCCAGTATCTTGCCCAGTGGAAACTTGAGAACCTTCGAGGCTCCAATAGATCTCTTCCCGAAATATTTCTGCCTGAGTTCCTTCAATTCCTCACATGTGCATATTACATTGTAACTCGTTCCTCCTGTAGCTCGCGATGCTCTGCACCTGCGCCATATTGCTTTGTCGTTTAATGTCTGACGATAATTCTACTGATAATCATGAGATTCATCCACGACCAAACCCCACAGCAGTGGTGACAAGTACCCCTCCCCTCCCCCTGCAGGACACCCTCTAAGGTCCTCATGGCGATACTTTTATCTAGCATCTGGGCATAGACCACTCTGCCCTCTTACTATGCAGTCAGCCCACCTGCCTAGTCGTGTGCCAATATTCCGGTCCATTAAGGATCGATGTTATTAAGGGCGTTGATGTGTTATCAAAGGCGGCTTCCTATGTCTAGAAATAACTGCAAGGCAACTTAGTCCCGTTTGATGTGAGCTCCTTACGCACTCCTCCCACCACACTATAAAACAGGGCCAGCCTCTCCTGAATTTTGCCCTTTGAATTGCCATTGCAGAAATTGCAGAGGATATCTAGTACGATGCTCCTTCTGTAATGTTAAGGCGTAATAGAATTTTTTCCATAGTCTTCAGCATAAAAGATGTGAGAACTGATTGGTCTGAATCACTTAGGATGGTAGTATGTGTCCTTCCCAGGTTTTGGAATGAACACAACCAGTATCCCTCCAGGGCTTGGGAAGTAGTCCAAACGCGTGGCTAGCTCTGAATATCTCCAAGAGGGCCCCATGATGTCTCCAATTGCCTTCTGCAGCTATCTTGGAACCACTCCATCTGGTACCGCAGATTTATACGGTTTAAACGATTCAACTGCACATCGTACCAGATGAAGATTGAAAATATCGTTTTTGCGCCTCCGTCCAGAAACACTCATTTTGCAGGCAAAAATGTCACTAAGGTTAGTCACACTAAGATTCACATGACAGATGTGTAATACATTGTCATTAAGCTGTTCAACAATGCTAAGATGAACTGGTGTCTTCATTGCACTTAATTATTGATAAATAGATATTAAACTAGAAGGAACAATTGCAGAAAAAGATATTATGCTCGAAAACGTCAAATACTAAGGTATGTGAATGCGTGCCATCTCGTACCTGTCAAACTGCCTAGTGTCAAAATTTCTTTTCTATTTTCAATTGAAAATTAAGATTTGTCGGCCCAAAAAACATTGAGTTTGTTCGCGTCGCATGAACTATTTGCACTATTATGCACTTTTGCACACAAAAGTGCAATAATAGTGCAAATAGTTCATGCGACGTGAACAAACTTATTGTGTATCACACGCCAGAAACTCTTTTGCGAATATTCGTACTTGTGGGCCTTGGCTACCGCCTATGTCCTACAAATCGACTCATATCTAGCAAACTGTAGTTCTGGCCTAAGTGGATATCAAAATAACTATTAGATTACTGAAGCATATTTCTTTTCTTATTTTTTTCAATCTCAAGACGTGAAACGAATAACCTAAGTAATATGACGTTTTTTCTTGTTCAGAATCGGCTTTAGAATACATTGTATAAGTTTGTCAGTTACCTCAGTGAACACCCTGTAAACAAACAAAACAAAAAAATACAGACAAAAAAATTCTCCGCCTATCTGAAGCCACCCAGCTTCATCAAAGTCTGAAGCTGACATCTAGGGAGCATTCCTTGCTGATTAAGCAGTAAAAACTCGGGAGTATTTCCTAAAAGATTAATTGTTAATCAATAATTTGCAGATGTTTACAAATAATTTTACTTCCAAGGAATGTAGTGGAATTGTGTATAAAGCATTATGGATGGCAATTCCTCGCGTTGTTTACACAATTTCCTTCGTATCTCATCGTAAAATTCGAATTACAATCTACGCCATTAATTCTCTAAAGAGGAGACCAATTGTTTTGGATAAAACGTTCATGTAGATCTTACTCAGATCTCCCTGGAATAATATCAACAATGTAATCCCACTCCAGCTATTTATTATCGAAGTTTCGAGTGCAAATAACATAATAGATTAACTCGACTGCCATCTCCTAGCACCAATTCGACGAGCGTTAATATTGACCTCCTTTCCGGTCGCGTTAGTTAAGTTGTATCTACGTAGCTTCACGTGTTGGTTTATTGAGATTCGCCATCATTCGCCCTTATCCTTTTAACGTAAATTGCATTAGATTATATGCAGCCGAGGGTAAACGTCTTTCCACGGATTTAGTTCATCTTGGAAAAATATCAATTTGCTGTAGTATTCGCACAATTTGCCGATTTCGTAGTTTACATTCTTGAAAATGAGAAATTGTCGCTTGAAATGGTATGCTAACAAGCAAAATTTATGTGTTACGTTTAAGATACAACACAAGAAATACTTTTGTGAGACAAATGAATGTATTTAAATGTCGCATTTATTTCTGCGCTGATAACAATGTGTATCCAGATATTTCCATATTTTCTGGGTCTGCTGTTAAAGTATATAAGTATGTCAACAATTAATAATATTCATATTAACCTCCAAATTGGGGTAATAATATCAAGGCAATTATAACCAAATGGTTGTCTTCTCAATCCAAGTATTTATTTATTATTCGGCTTACCGGTTTCGGTCAGAGACCATCATCAGAGCCGTCTGTGAGTCATATATATAATATATATATATATATATACAAATAATATACAAAAGTTAAGAATCGTGTATATATAAAAATATTAATAATTATTAATTATGTTTGACTATTTTTATTAACTCAAATGAATTATTAAATATGTGAAAAATACTTAATTAAACCAAATTAGTTATAATTTTATTTATATATAATTATTTATAGTTAGATGAGCTACCCTAGAAGCAAAATTTAAATTTTCCGCAATTATTTTTAGTAACTTCAACATTAAAACACGAAATTACCAATGATTTCGAATTAGATTACTAATTACTTTGATGTCTTTGTGTTGAAGTTACTAAAAAAAAACTAATTGTGGGAAATTTAAATTTTGCTACTAGGCACATTATGTTTCAAAAAACAATTATTTTTTTTGGATTTTTCTCTTAGGTCAACAGGTTTTGTATATTAAAAATATACAACCTTAATCCACTTGTTTTAAAGAAAATTAAAGAGAAAATTGTGAGGAATGATGTCGTCTTCACCAATGCAGATAAGGGTGCTGGCGTTGTGTTGCTGGATAGAGATGATTACATCAATAAAACATTAGATTTCATAGAGAAAAATAACGTCATTAAATTAGAAAAAAAACTGCTAATAGCCTTATATACAGGGTGTATCAAATGAAAAAGTAAATTTTGCTTGGGTGTTAACTACACGACATATAAAGCACAAACCCACCGAAACCGGATTTCATCATTAAAGAATAAAAAAAAAGTAAAATTTAGAGCCAAAAATTGTTTAGTCCGGGCCTGATTCAAGGAAACGTCATGTTAAGCACCCCCTAATCGTGGTATTACGTATAAATACATTGCACTTATTTAGTATTATTCTTAATGGTATGCCGTAAGTTCATTTAACGTCATTCTGAATAAATAAAGGCCAATCGGCTAGTGTGCTCTTGTAAAAATAGCAAAACTGAGGCATTTTAAATTTCTTCTTTTTATAAAATAAACATTCCTTTCTTGTTAAGAGCATTCTACGTAAGTCTACAAAGTATTATTTTTAATATCCTGATAAGACGTTCGAGTTTCACCGGATATGCGATGGATAACTTTCAGTAGTTACAAAAAACGTCAATATTTTTCTTTTGCTTTGTCGAATCGAGAGTTAGTTGTTAATAAACGGTACCACATGAATCTGAGTTATTTCTTTTGGATTTATTTAATCAAATAAGACAAAATGAATTGAATCGAATTACACAGAAAGGGGTATTGTATATGTAGGTACAGAAAATTTGCAAACACGACTTTTTACTAAGATAACACGCGAAAATGAATCTATGCATTCCCGCGCTTTTGCCGATGCATCAAGCTTCGATTTTCTTTATATGAAATCATGATGGTCCTGAAAAGAATCGTTTTTTCAAGACGCGAAGAATTTAAATAAAATGTTCGAAGTGGCTTGCACTCCAAGCGGCGATCCACACAAAACTAACAGCGGTAGTGGCTGAATGATAGTGGTATGTGGGGGTATACTCGGGACAGCATTTAGGTTGGGCATAGGTGCGGCTCTAGCCCACGGCATTTATAAAATATTTTTTTCTCGCTAATGCTTACAGATAGACCCCCTGTGCATTAAGACTTTTTGATTGTATATGATTACAGCTGCTACATATTATTATATTTACCTCTATATCTGATACACCCTGTATAAACAATGTGTCAAGCATTATTTTGACACATTAAAAATTATATGCAACATTACATAATCCAAGTACATACCCATGAACCCCATGTTATTATTATTTTTTCCCCACCAGCATCTTAAGCAAAACGTTACTTAAATTATTTAAATCTATTGACTATAAACTTAAATACACTGTTGAGAATTCTATTCAACTTACTAGAATATTAAGTAATATAAGACCTAATGGCATAATGGTTTCTATCGACATTGAGATTTTCTATATTAATTTACCCGTAAATTACACACTAGATAAAGCATATGATATACTAAAACATAAAGAACACAACTTAGAATTCAATGATAACAATTTAGACCATATTAAAAAGCATGCTAAAATTAGTTACTCACCAACACTTTTGTCAATTTAACAATGAATTTTACAAAATGGATTGCAAAGATTGTAAGCTTTTTACAGTAGAAATTAACAAATTGATGTATTTCTGCTAATAACTGTAATAATTAAGAGGATTTTTTTCTTTCCCTTTTAAATTTCTAACTCTAATTTTATAATTTCATAAATTAAAAGTCATTATATTATTCCGCAAAAATTTTTAATATTTAATATTTAACCGTTTGTTGTCTCTATCATATTCTAGCGCACATTCATCCTTGTTTTGTACTTAGTTGCTTTTACTTTTTATAAATCCTTTTTACTATAGGGATGTGACTTGATACAAAAAAGTGCATATGATGAAATAAAAAAATATAGGGAGTTCGATTTGAAATAACGAAGTAGAAGCCGTTTAAATATTAGAGAAATTGATTGCTTCTGGAGACCACCCTGTATAATTTTATCAAATAACATTCAATTTATGAAAAAGACCTATGCTTTCCTAAGCTACACAGCAAATTTTAGAGTTCAATTGTTAATGATAATGCCGGAAAAACATTTAGCATTGTTGTAAATGTGTATTTTAAAAATTTTATCTAAAAAGTCAAATAACTTGGCAACCTTGCATTCGAAATTTGAAACGAGCGTATGTATTTGTAACATTCACTACAACAAATCAGCATGCCTAAAAAGGGAGTATGGTTTCATTAAAAAAAAATTAAATTGAGTACAGTCCTGGAAAATTGGTATACGCCGTGCACGTGAAAATATTTTTAGAACTTCCACTTCTTTCCGTCATGTAGGATGCCACATTGAAAAATCTTTTATGAGAGATGTTAAAGTCAATATCGATTGATATCGGACTACTGACTCACCCTGTATATAAAAGACCAAAAGGCAGTAGTGTTTCCGGAGACTCCATGTCAGATGACTTCCGCAACAAGAAAAAAAGTGATTACCTCATTTTCGGTATGGATTTAGACATTGGGTTTAGGAAGACGGTAAGACCCTTTGAAGTAGCGTTAATTTAAGAAGATTCGTATAATTGCAAATCTGGGAAACTGGAAACACCTACACGAGCAATATACCTTAAATTTAATTACTTTTTGTTTCAACTAAACCAGTACTTCGAGAAAAAGAATTAATTATATCTGTCGGCACCGTTTCGCAAACAAATTAAAAAATTTGTACTTTCTTTGAAAAGTTTCATTCTCTTTGATCGGTTTATTCAGTCGTTTCTGTCAAAGTAAATAACTTATTTCCTTCTTTTACATACTATTGTCTGACGTATATCGCCAAATTTATATTTTTGATTACTAAAATACTTCGACTTTTAGTTTAGACTTTAGTTAAAGACCGCAGGTAAGTTCGTTTAAGTGGTTTCGTTGATTTGTCGATAAACAGGGGATGTTTCGGTATCCATTAAATTTATTGCAGTATAATAGTGTTTGATTTGGTTCAAAATGAAATTTGAACCTTAATATGCAAATTATTCATTATAGAAATATAATAGAGAGTACCAGATTAAGTTAGCAGGCATGTAAAGTCCAGGCAAGAGTTTGCTCTGGTCAGAAGGCTAAGATTTCGTAAACAGGTTCTGGTCCCATTGATTTAAATTATTTGCGGATATATTACTTGAGGCCCCTGCTTAGCTCTTTAAAACAGTGTGAAAGTTCCCAATTGAGATAAATTCAAGCTCTCAAGCAATTTGATGAAACACAGAATGGAATGTAGACCCACTTGTTGATGAGTTGTAATCAATAGATAAATAGCTGAAATTTCAAAGGACGCTTAATCAAAAGAATTCAGCCTGACATTAAGGAATCTTCAGGAAAGAAGACTGAAGAACTACTGTAGCCCAGTAGGAATCATGCCCACACCAATTGGGTCTCCTAACAGGATATTATACACTGAAAGGACGCCTACAGAAAATAGTGATCAATACTGTAGACACCAACTGCAGACTGGGTAATGGAATGAGAGAGAACGATTCCTAGATTCCATGTAAATTCGAGATTCTGAATGCAAACAGACAGTTAAATTGCAATCAAAAATGAATACAGAGAATTACCTAGATCAACCATCCAGAAACCTGTACAGATTAGTATACTTTATTTATGGAAAGCTAAATAATTACAGTTCATTCTAAGCCCCGTGCTCTACCTAAAAATACTGCACGAAGCAATAGGGCACTACGATACTTGAGTGGCTGTTATAATTTAATGAGTAATGGGAGACTCTATACAAAAACCCAAGCGGTTGCAGCAAATTTTAAACATCCTTGTTTAATCTATATTAATTACTTCTTAATCATAAGTGCAGGGTGAGAATTGCCGATTGAAACTAGGGTAGAGGACGCGCTGGCATTAAAAAAATGATGATTAGCTAGTTACCCCCCCCTTATACTTCAGTACGGGAGGAGATTTCATGGTAGAATGACGCTAAAATGTCCTCTGCTCCAATATGCATGTGTTTACTTCGTTTAGTTTCAATGATTTCGTGCGCATGAGACTCTTATACATCGATTGTAATCAATTTTGTATGATAAAGAAAACATTTAAGTGCAGGCAAAAGTGATTTTATTTAATAAAAAAGTTCGAAATGTAAAATCTTGTAAAAACAACATAAATAAGGATATTATAATCTCAGGTAAGTTAAATGAGTTCGCTTAACAAATAACAAATACGTTTTTGGCCAGTAATTCCACTTTTTGCAATATAAATTCATCATAGAAAATTTAAATACATTTGATGGTAAAATTACTGAATTTCGGTTCATGCCATAAACACATACCACTATTAAGAGGTAGCAGTACCACCTTATAAAAGTTTTTCCATCAGTGGTCGCAAACTGTTCAGCGATTACTCAAAATTCCTAACCCCAAAATTTGCCGTAAATAAGCCGACGTATTAAAATGAAATTTCTTATAAGTATAATAAGATTAGGATTAGGATTAAAGTACTACGTTTATTTCTAGCTTGATTTGGACGCGGAATACTTTAGAGGGAGAGGCCATCAGGGCGGTAGGTCGGAAAGGGACATCTAAATGGGGACCTTCGTACATCTAATCACGGAGAATGGTTCAGCACAGGAACATATCTCAGAGAAATCGTCGTTGGAGAAAATCACCCAACAGATATAGGTAAATTCTGGATAAAATTAATGTGATAAACTTTGTTTTACAATTAACAATCATTTTTAGGTAGAAATTTGGAATAAATTGGACATTATCAAAATAGCCGTTAAATTTTACAAAATTAATCGAGACACGTCCGTCTCTCACGGAGGTTGGCTAGTGAATCCTTTTGAATTGAAAAATTCTAACAGACTTTGATGGCAATTGTCTTTCGACAGAGGGCAAACTGTCCCAGAAAGTCCGTTAATTTCACCGAAGTGAGGGGAATATAAGATATTTAATAATGAGAATGCCCATGTGACCAAATGGAACTATGGAATGTTTACATCAAATTCAAATAAATAACACTGCGTGACACGATTTTCGTACCTGAAAAACTTATTACTATTTTGGTTTTCAATGAGTTACATTATGTAAGCAGTGGATGTTCTTTGTTTCTATCACGTCTTGTTTTTGAAGTATACACTGATGGCATTAGATAGACTATGCCGCTTCTGGCACAAAATCTTGGGATTTTCAATGGGGGTAGACTGCACATTTTATCGCCTCATAGATACAATATGCATATTTACATGTCACTTCGTGCTCGTAGCGACAGATTGAAATATTCTACCTGATATACATACCGGGTGTCCAGCCTAAGATGCAACGGTCCATAGCCGATTTATTATTGCTTTTTTTGGAAAAATGTTTCAAATAAATGTTGGCTCGAATCATATTCTACACATTTTAAAATTAGTTTCAGTAATGGCTAGTTTCAGTAGATACTTTATTATTTTAAGTGGAACACCCTGTATATTACTGTATTTTTGGATTCCTTGTTAAATTTACATAACAATACGTTAGGGATACATTAGGGCTAAGTTGTACCGTTTCTGAATTACATGACTTTCTTTCGAAAAAAAAAAGAGATTTGCAATGCCTGCGGTGTTTGAAAATATCTCCGGAAATACGAAAGTTAGAAAGATGTGGTTTTCAGTTTTCGCTTAATTATGAAACAGCACACGTCTTTTATTTTAAATTGTTGCGTTTACATTACAGAATTATTAAATAGGGCTCCGTAATTTTCGAACTCTAAAATCATGATGGATAACGTGATTTTTTTAAATTGAATGATATAGCAATTTTTACATAAATTCTTTCGATTTTATACGAGTGTCATTGTGTCTATCCCCAAAGGTTTTGGAGATACTCGCGATTTTTCAGTTTTTTATGATAGATACGTATTGCGAAGCGCCGGCCACCTTCCCCTCGCATTTCACCAGTCTTGGGACTAAATAACGAAACAAAATAAGTTTTGTCGTTAATTTTAATTTTTTGTCGTTAATTTAAGCAAATTATTGATAATTAAATAAACAATGTGAATATTTTTTAAGTTTTTTACCAATAATTATTAGTTACCGTACCCAAAAAACAGTACGTGATAGAAAAAAAGTACATAGGTGTTCTTATTAAGCGATTTGTATAAATAAATAAACAGGAAAAATTGAAGGGGGTACATAATTTTTTTTTTTAATTTGTAACGTAGTGTAATTATTGCAAAATTCTGAAATCTCCTTGCATTCATTATAAGATAAAGGTAGGTGTCTTTAGATCATGAGAAAAATACATTTAAAAAATGTTCGATACTTATCACTATATCAAATTTACAATTCCAGCAATTCTCCCTGTCTTTTTGTTGGCGTATCAATGCACTTGGGTTACTAATACTTATAAAAACATTACTAGACTAAATTTGAATGAAATAAGTACGCTGTAAAAAAATAATTTTCATTTGAACTGAACTTATTGTTAGATCCAACTTATATCTGCCAATATCTGTTATCAAAATATACTATTCAAATTTTAATATATGATTTCGGTGTGTAGGTATATCACTGATCATCTTAACTTCCTGAAGGAAACATTCTGAAGCAAAATGTATTGAAAGACTTGTCAAATGCAGAGATTTCTTACATCACCTGGACATCGTCTGACTGTTTACTGTTACATTTTATATTCTTTTTTTGTTATATCCTTATTATTTTTTTAAAATACGTAAGTAAAACTACTAATGTGACACTTAAATAATATAAAATGCTTATACCATGACAATATATAATGTGTAATGATGTGTTATTGCGATAAGGAATCACATTACGTGTCCATATATGTAATAAAGACTCTTCGCTATAACTTCCATTATCCTTTCCATTTCGAAGAACCAGCTATCCTTCACATTGCGCATATAAAGTAACTTCTCGTGTATTCGAAATAAATTTTCTCAGCCAATTTATGCGTTGAGTTATATTTTGACGATTTTGTCAGGAGATGAAATTCCTTCGGTGAAGTGATCTAGTAGTTACATTTCTAGTAGTTCTTGTCACAAGATATACATCTTGTGAACAGCTTTATCAAAATAGCTTTTTTACTTGCCCACCTTTCGAAAAGAAAAATTATTTATTGATATTTATGTAGGAATAAAATTATTTGAAGATAAAATTGACATAAGATACACTCACATTCAAATGATTAATGCGTCGGTAATAAAAATATGTGCAACAGCCTCTAATTTTAATAAAATATACGTGAAAATTAAGTAAGTAACTTATTCCTTGAGTTTAGTACGCTTATTTGTTACAAAATCCATCGCTAGATACCCATGTCTGTATGGTGAAAAATAGCATGGTACTAATGTCATTGGACATAACGTGTACTCAATCAATATAATCAATGTACTTTTCATTATCTTCTTTCTAAACAGAGGGGAATGAAGGTATACAGGGTGAGTTTTTTTATCTTGAGACAACAGAATATCTCTAAAACACTGCATCAAATAAAAAAAAGGTCTTAATAAGATTTGTTATAATGTAAGAGGCTCAATGTGTGGTCCCGAACTCGATCCCTCACCTCGATCACAATTCTAGTGCTCCTGCACTAATCTGCACAGGTCTCTCTGGTTATCGAAGTAATCCTCTGGGTTCATTTTTGGATTGCCAAAAATTGCTTGTCTTCTTGCGGTCAGAGCCTCGCATTCACAGAAAATGTGGTATCAATGATACTACAAAGCGATCTGTAAAGTTAATGGAAGATTTCTATGGTTCGTTAACTAAAAATGTAAACCAAATACAATATCCTACAATGTGTTCAAGAACGTAAAAATAAGTATCCAGATTGCAAGAAAACACATTAAAACAGTTGAAGACACGAGTGGATGAAGGTGTTATGTTACAAAATCAAACTTTTTCAGAAATTAAGTTCTTTTATGTAATTTTTCTCAAAAGTAGTGTAATATAACCCCTCCACACATTCACAAGACTCGAGTGTTCTTGAATTTCTACGATGCTATGCTATGTGAAAGATGGGTACAAAACACCTTCATTCATGCAAAAAAGAAGTTTTTAAAATACGACATAGCACCTTAATCCACTCCGTATTCTAACGGATTCGCTTCCAACATCCTTTTCTTTACAAAATATTGAATGTATTGTTAAGTTAATACTAATAAAGTATAATTAGATGACAAGTTTTGTATTTGAAACTGTTACTGTCTTAACATTACACACATACGGAACCAAGTATATGTATACAGGGTGTTGCACGACAAACGTCAGCAATCTATATATGAAAAACTTTTACCAAGAAAATGAACCATGAAAATTTTAAGGTAGATAGCTATGGATTTGGCTTAATCGAGCAAAATATTCACAGGTTTCTGGCACTTTCGGTTATACAGGGTGTAACACTAATTTTCTTATTTCAAATGCAACACCCTATATATTTTTATATTTTTGAATTTCCCTTAAAATTCTAGTTAAAATTTATGTAGGGATCCCTATACCTAAATTCATTTTTTTCGAGATATTCCGATTCTTTGCAGAAAAGTGGCATTTGCAACCCCTTAGAAAACATGAATATATCATATGTCCTTCCAGTTTTCTTCAGTCCATTCGGCATACTTATGGACTGAAGGTAAATGCATCAGGATGGCGTATAAAAATTATTATATCTCATGCATGAACATTCTTAAAACATTAGTTCCGAAAAATGCAGAAAAGTCAAACATTTCAAATGGAATACCCTATTTTTTCTACCTCATTATTATTTAACGTTAAAAATAAGCACAATTTGTTATTAAGTTCTTTATACTTATCTGCAAGGGTTTTCTAGTTACCTCAAGAGAAGTATATTCTTACATTTTAAAAAATGTGGTAAATTAGCCATGTCCAAGATGACGCAAAAACAATTGCAGTAGAACTGTCAATATTGTGCAGACCAAAATACCAGCGCGTCTTGACTATACAAACGCAGACTATTTAAAATTATTTATTATCTATGGAGAATGTAACAAAGTGATATCAAGAACATGTGACGCTTTCGTTCTACAGTATCTAGAGAAATAAAAACTATCTGTAACTAGTTTAAAACGTATAATTGACAATTTTAAAAACAGTGGCACAGACAGTCTGAAAAAGGAAACCAATTGTCAATAACTATAATATAATAATTGCCGTTATGACTTATTTTCGAGCATTTCCCATGGCATCGTTGAGACAAGTTTCTTTGGAACCAGGAATCTCAAAGGATTCAATACACAGAATTTTAAAGAACCATAAAATGAAGCCGTATTTGTTTCACTGGGTTCAACATTAGAAAGGACTAGATTATAAGAAGAGAGAACAATTTTTCGAATTTATCTTAACGAGGCATCACGGTGATAATAGCTTCTCAGAAAATATTATATGGACGGATGAGGCTAAATTTACAAAGAATGGATTTTTTTAATCACCATAGGGTAAAGTCGCCGAAATCGTACCACTTAGTACATTTTGTTTATTTTCTTCAAACATGATGTTCTGTAGTGATTTATATTTTTGTTTTGTTTTACAGGTGACGTTTTATGGCAGAAAAAAAATAATAAGAATGAAATGTATAAGCAAAACTATGTTTTAAGACACTTTTATTGGAACCCTACAAATGGTACGATTTGGAAACCTCGGTTCCTAAATCGTACCTGTGGTGTTTCAAATCGTACCACTATGTTATGCGCAATTATGTTTTCTTATTTTGAGTATAGGTGGGGAATGAAATGTTAGTTTTATTTTAACCGTTTTAATTTTAGTGAAAAACAATGATACACAAAAAATTTAAGATATTGTCTATAAGCAAAGAAAAAAGATTCACACACAGATATCACATAAATACGTTCTGGAAGACCCTCCTGTGCATTTTTCATGTGCCCATTTTTTACATAGAGAGCACTGTATCATATCCTCAACAACCGATTCACAACATAAAAAGCAGTACCAGTCATTTTCATTCACTTCAATGATAATCTTTTCGTCTAACAATTTTGCTCTCTTAGATTTTGCAATTCAGCTTTCCCATCGCTGTTGTTTAAATTCTCTTTACCACAAATATTTCTCTTTACCGACTTCTTCTTTGTATTTTGCTGCTTTTAATATTACTTTTTATTTTATTTTCTTGTTTTCTTTTATGTTAATTTTCTCTTCCAGTTCTTGCTTGTATGGGCTAGATGTTATTACAGCAGTTTCTGTGGTCCTTTCGTAAGACGTTTAATATGTTTGTTGCTGTTTTAGGAAGAGGGCTCACTATGTCTAGGGTGACAAAAGCTACCTTCTCTCTTTCTGGTTCTACTCGTACTTTAGTGCTAATTCATGGTTATTATCGTGATTATTGTAAGAATATTTGTTTGCACTTCTTTGGTGGGAATATCAGGCACATTATCAGATTCTTTCGGAATGTTTACTGCAGTTTGATCTTTGGTACCCTCGGAGTTTGCAACATCGTCCACGATCATTTCTCCTTGTAAATTCTCATTTGCAACAAAGTCTGAATCCTTAAAACATTTCTATCAACTGGCCATATACCCCGAAACCCACTCATTGCATTGTGTGTTGTTGCAGCCTGGACATATGCCTCAGTTAAGAACTGGGTAACTTGAAATTGGGTCACCTTTTCTCCAGAATTAGAACGAAGCCACTTTGTCATAACTTGGCTGTAACTGGACTCCATTGATTTAAAAACTCCCACATCTAAGGGCTGTAACCTATGTGTGGTATGTCCTAGAAGTAGGAGCATTAGGACATTATTTTGCCTTGCTAACTTAATGGCTGCAAGATTTTTTGAATGTGTGGTATGGCCATCTAGAAGAAGCAATACTCTTTGGTTATTTGTGGGCTTCACAAATTGAATAAAATGTTTAAGCCATTTCAGAAACAGTTCTGAGTGTATATATCCACTTTCACTATGTATATATGTATGTATGTAATAGAAGGGTGGTGTTACACTGCGACCTAAAAGATCTATTGTGTCCCCTATTCTTGCTGCTTTACAGCTGGCCTTCCAATCCTATTCCTTTTAAAAAGTGTAGGATGTCAGAGGGCCCCAGTCTAGGTAAGTCTCCCTCTTCAATTTCACACGCACCCAGGTACAATGCCCTCGGGTTGCACAGTGCTACGCAGGTTGAGAGGAGGTGGATGGATGTTTCATCCTGTTCCCCACAAAATGTGCATTCAGGATCTTTTTCCAATCCAAGCTTACTCAGGTGTCCTTTCACTCTACAATGGCCTGAAAGTATTCCTGTTAATATGCGAATATTGTTCTTACTCAGGTTGATGCATTCTGTAAACCTCTTCTGTTATAAGTTCCCAGAAGAATTTTACTTTGCCTCATTCCCTGGAGATTTTCCATAACTGGATTTTCTCTGCTCCATTTCCATTTTTAGTTTTCTTCAGTATTGTACTGCTACTTAACCCGCAAAAGGGTTCAGGCCTACGACAAGGCATTCCAGCCCCTTTTTTTGGGAGGTTTTCCGTTATTTCGTTTCCTTCCACTCCTGTGTGACCCGGAACCCACAGGAGGGTTACTTTATTTCTTTTGCCTAGCTCATTTAGTTTCCCTAGGCTATCCACTTTCACTAACTTCTATCAGACTATTTGGGAAAACGCCATTTTTTAAAGCTGGATGCATACGAGCTCTTTTGAAAATAATCATGGGAGGAACAAAGTTTCCAGTTGCATTGCAACAGCACACGATTGTTGTGTTTACGCCTCTCTCTCCACTTGCTATGAATCCACCTTGATGTTTTCCACGCTGAGCTATAACTTTTGGGAATTTGTTGTACAGTGGAGAAGCCAGATTCATCAACGTTATAAATATGTCGAGCTTCTATTTTGTGTTCATCAACAACCTTTTCCAATAAATCAAAAAATCCGTACACATTTTATCTATTAAAACCCTTACAATGGGCTATCGATATATTTTCCGGTTGCCGCAAAGATAATTCTGGATGTCTGGACATAAAACGGTAGTACCAGTTCTTACCAGCCAATTTATTTTTATTCCCAGAGAAAGGATTTTTTAAGATATGTGAATTAGCCTCCATTAGATCATAGGCAAGTTTCCTAACATCTGTTATGGTAAGTCCGAAAAGACACTCTTCGAAAAGCAAAATATGTTTTACTAGATGCTTTTCAAGTAGGACAGGAATAGCAGGTAATCGCCCATTAATTTTTCTTTTTTTCTGCAATGTTGTTATTTTTTTGGGTTGTCCTCCGCGTGTGCCTGTTCCGCTCTTTCCAATTCACACCTTTTCACTGTCCCGTCTACATGTCTTTTAAATGTAGGTTTAGGAATGTTATATTTTAAGCAACATTTATTGAACATAATTTTTCCACTTGCATATTCTTCTAGAGCTTTTTTCATGTCATCTTCAGACCATTTTCCATATTGCCTTCTTGACATCTTTATCTGAAATAACCATAATCAATAAATACAATTGGTAGTCCTCCAAATTGTACCGGTACGATATACAACACTCTACAGCGGTACGATTTATAAAACTCAGTCATAAAATGAATAAGTTACAGTTCTAACTTACAATCTAAACAAATCTTTTTATTTCTTCTTATGGTTTTATCTATATACTACATTTAATCTTATTTGCCCTTAAACAAGTCGAAAGTTGTACTCACATCATAAATATATCCTTAGAAAAACATACACAAATTTACATGGACGAACACTTTTTTTAATGGCTTGTACGAACATTAAACGTTGTCTGATTAATGTCGTTTTGTGAATGCATATTACAAAACGTAAAAGGTACAAGAACACAGAACCAGATGGCGGTATAGTCTTTGTTAACGTATAAATCAACGAAAAGTACGATATACGGACCGGTACGATTTAACCCAAATTCCCATTACTAGAATGACATAAATCCAAATATCTGCAAAGAACGAAATTTTCAAGAAAATTGGCATTTTAATGTTTACGCGGCAATAAGGAATGACAGGGTGGTAACACTACATATTTATTGCAAATTTTGCTGGTCTAGGCCAAATCCATATTAGTATATATCAAAATTTTTTTCTGGTGAATAGTTTCCCATATATAGATCGCTGATACATTCGTCGTACGACACCCCGTATAGCTTCAAATGAATATAATTGTAATTAAGAAAATGGTTTTGCAAAGCTTTGGCTTCGCGTCAGCAGGGAAGGAATTAGGCTATCATGCTGAAAATAACACCAAAGTTCAAAAATGAGAACCGCCCTCCTAATGGTGGGCTTTCTGAAACGCACCTGTACGCCTTTAAAGGTTGAACAAGACGGATTACGTATACTAAATTAATTCGTTTTCTACACCAGAGTGATGACATACTCAGGTCCTTCAATTCATCTTCAAATCCACAATTTGCCGTCAAACATTTAACGCTTTACATATCCCTCCGAATTAGGTTACCTAGTGCGTAATAAAAGATATTAAGTTTTCGGTGGGATGGATATGCGCACGATCTGTTAGATTACAGAGCTCCTTATCCGATGTTAATCACGAGAAGTGTGTTCCCATCTCTGCGATGCGTTTAATTGGAACGTTTCCTAATTTAATTATTTAATTATTACCCTGTATTTCCTGCTGTAATGGGCCAGTAAATCCAGGCTGTGGAAGTCGTTATTCGGAGCATGGTCGCTCCGAAATGTGTCAATCTAATGTTACAATTCAGTTAGATATTAGTCGCTTGTCCTCGACAGTTGATTTATGTTAATTCCGATTGCGTTTAATGCGTTTGTACGCGTATGTGACGTGACACCTAGGTGCGAACGGTGATACGTATGGTAGTTACTAGAATGTAGGTTATGTCCTCTTAACTAAACGTATCCGCTTGTATATGGATTAATGGAAGTTCTACATTTCGGTGGATACGTCAAATGAAATTGTTATTTAATGCTGACGTACAGTTTGATAGCACTTGGATGCAATTTATCGTCAAATAAACAGAGACATATTTGGAGTAAGTCGAAGTCGAAATCGAATCTTGTGTTTGTAGTAAAAAAGATTATTTCCCTTTATATATCCGTTAAAAGTTATCAATATAAACGAGGGGATAAGGGAGACGCTAGCATCACGGTTCAATCACGCACAATATACCCGCAACATAGTCGATACCATGGGTCAAATCCGCTTTAATGCTCTCGATCGGGAATCATCATTTTCAGTGAATTGAGGCACGCCGAATGTAAGATAATTTCCAACGATAGAGGACACACTAATGAAAAGTGGGCGCACTACACTAACTAAACACAGTGGCCAAAGCCACCACAATTTCCTGCGGCGCCGGAGGAGTCAATTAGGAACCATTGCAAACCATGCCAAATCACGGAATCATTGTCGATGATTTTTTTATTACTAATAAATGATCAGAAAACCTTTGGATCACTGATGATATTTTGTTAAACATGTCCATGATGAGCTTGGTACACAGGTGAAAATTTGAGGGAGTGAAATAGGAAGTCTCCGTTTTGGAAATATTTTGTTCCAAAAAGGAGTTGCCATACCTGAAAACAGAAAGTATTTCCTCAATTTTGTACAAAATCTTAACCAAAGCGGAGAGATTGAATTTACTCCTCCTTCTAACACGATTTTCAAGGAAGTAGTAATACTCCGCTTTTTCTCTCGCATCTACACTACCGTATTTAAGTCCTAATGTGAACAAATATCCCTAACATTGCATTATATTTTCTCCTTCACGGAGGTGATAATTTGTTTGCTTAAACAGATGTTTTACTTCTAATACCTCAACGCCAAACGGGAAAGGATACTCGATTGGGACATTTGTTCTCTAAATCGTAACTGTTTCCTAAACATTTGAAAATTGCAAGTTTGCATAGGGCGTGCGCATTATTTAAAGCGATATTAGTGCAGCGGCATGTGCAACAGGTCTGGACGTGGTCACTTTGCAATAGTTCGAGAATGGAGAAGGATATGGCGGAATGCACTGTACCTGAATTTATAAAATACACATTCAGAGTAAAGTACGAAAACCGTAAAAGATGGGTAAGAGTTATGGGAGCAAACATCACCAAGGCAGATGTAGATAAAGCAGGTAAGAAACTTGTGCATCCTTATTTAATTTTCAATCTACGAGGTACCATTTTTAATTGGCCCCCACTACATTTTAGGTGTTAGCTCCTATATAAAAGCACGTTTGTCTTAGCTGAATCCGTGGTGTTTCAACTGTGTCGTGCCTTCAACCCACTGTCGGTACCAAACTCGAAGAAGCGACTATATTATGGATAAATTGAAGCAATTCAATGACGGCTGCTCTGTACCGCAGAAGAGGACGTGCTTAGTGTGTTCCTAGTAATCATTAGAAATAATATCAAAAATAATTCAAGATTGAGGTTCGACGACATTTTTGATGCATTTTTAATGATAATAATAGAATAAATGCACTGAGCAAGGGTGCTTCTGTCCACATAGAACAGCCCTCATTGATTAACTCCATTATGATGTTAAACTTAGCTACTACGGAGCTAGGTAACATAAAAATAAAGTTAAAAACCTTTTCACTAGAGAGATATTCTCTTCTCTTCCGATAATAATTCGCTCGAATCCTGTGGCTGGTACCTTCTTAAGAAATAAATTCATGTGTAAAGGATGAAATACATTCCGAAACCGCAGTTAACATGTTTCGTACGCAAATAATTTGATCCAATATGGAGCAAAATCTTTTCTCTGGCGGAGAAAATTTATTCACTGTGGATTTATTTAATACCGCCCGTTTGTTTATTGCGGATGTAATTATTTCCAGTGGAGTTACTTACATTAGCAACGGAGATAATTTTATCTGATACCATAGTAGTATTGCATACATATGGGGGAAACAACATCCGTTATTCCATTGTTAATAACAGCAGTTAAGAGTTAAAATTTCTCATTTCGGGAAACTTTTACATTTATTAGCAAAATAGTAAAACTGCGTAAGAGAGCCAAATTGGTCCTAACGGATTAGGTTGCCTCGGTTAAAAATGTTTTTTCCCCTATGGAAAGGAAAATTATCTCTGTATTCCATCCGTTTAGTAGCAAAACATTTAACTCCGAAATGGAGACTCCTGAACGGATGTCGCGAGGGAACACCGGAAAAGATCAACAACGGTGTTAGATCATTCGTATTTTTATCTGTGTATGCTATATCAATTTCAGACTTACAGAGTATCCTTAAACGTGTTTCGCATAGGAAACATTAAAGCGCGTACTTCTCCATTTTCTGAAATAGTAATTCTTCAGTTTAACCGATTCTTTAACGTATTTCGTAAACCCGGAAGATCGATGGCATTTACCGTTAAAATGAATGTTGGGCATGAGTGCATCAAACACATTACTAACAATAAGTTTATAATAGAAGCCATTCAATGCCACATTCACATTACATATTGAGAAGAATGACCAGTCGATTTCCATAAATGCATGGCAAATCAAGAAAATTAGCTCCTCGAAAGTCGTACAATTGATTAGCGTTAGGCGGGAAAATAATTTCATTTGATTGACGGTCCCAATGGATAATTATGCGAAGTAGGGGATGGTTAGCATTTCCATATATGAAGAGGCAATAATAGCGAATAGCTTCCATCCCGAGCTCTATGTTTGTAAAGATTAAGTCTAACCGACCGTTGACATTAAGTACCTACATTGTTTACTTGGATTAATTTCAACGTTCTCATCAGATGTTCCAATGAGGTTTTCATTCTATCCTCAACAGTATTGTTGGCGATATTTGGAACAATAAAAGTCTCCAAGCAGCGGAACCGCTCTACCCACAGAGAAACAAACCAGGTGTTTCAATAAAAACCTCATAACTGTCATTATCTATATTTAGCGGTAAATATACATTAACTAGTGATGGGTTGCTACGAAGGAAACTGCTATTTTGTAGCAGCTAACAACCGTTGGCAGTTTGTAGCAGCTATTCATTAGCAAAAGAAGCTGCTACTTTTTGTAGTAGTTTCCTGATATAGTAGATAAGTGCGAATGTTGTGGAACATACATGTAGGTATATTCGTAGCAGTATAGGAGTAAAGCAGTGTATAAAATGTTTCTAATTATGTTGTATAAATGGACTGTCATGCGTCGGTTTGGATCGGAGCCGCGGAGGGTATTTAGATCGTTTTGATCACTTTGGGAGACTCGTGACGTAGAAGAAATCATTTTTTTTCCAGTGATTAAATGAATTATTTTTTCACAACACTGGTGAGGAATAGTAGTAGTAAAGATTTAAATGAGTAAATTGATTTTTTTTTTATTTCTTCATTAGGGGAGCATTTTTTATATGTAACAGCGGTAACAGTAAGGCAGTATAAGCTGCGTGCAAAGTTGTGGAAACAGTTTATTTGTCTAACGTGCACCGCTATTCAAGGAAAGCCGCTACAAAAAGTAGCAGAAGCAGGTTGTAACTGTAAACGTAAAGAATCAGTTTAGCAGCAGCAAGTGGTCTGCTCTGAAGATTGTGGAGTATGAAGCACTAGATATTTCTTGAACAATAACGTTCGTTGTTAAGCCCTGTTTCTGTAAACGTAACTATATCCGTGTAAAGATTGTAAGTAGATTGTAAGAAGAGTGTGAGTTTTGTGTGTAAACCACACACATGCCGATAGACAACGTGCAATGTAGATGACAAGCTCTTGAACGACATGACAATAAACTTTACTTTGCGAATATTAACATGACATTATGTTCTATTATTTAGTTATATTTAGTTATATTTCGGATTTCGGCACTATTATCTGTTCGATAAATGTGAAATACTTTAATCAAAATATCACTTCCGGTTGACCGGAAATGGACGTCAACTTTGTTATTTTAAATAGAATGATCTATTTTTTTACATTTTTGGATCCTACGACCATAAATACGTCATTCTTTATTAGCTATTCCTATCGCTACATGTTGCGGTTTTTGAGTTATTTAAGATTTTCTTTATTTTTAGTACTAATCACTGCATCATTCAGATATTAATTTCTCGGCTAATACTACAAGTAGAGACCCCAAATTTACTATGTTATGAAAGTAGATAACTCTAAGAAACGGTACACACATTCAAAACTGAGAGGGCTTCAATAGATCTCTCCCGAAATATTTCTGCCTGAGTACCTTCAATTCCTCATAGATTACATGTATACTCGTTTCCTCCTGCAGCCCGCATCTTCAGTCGACCTCCATTTCTTTGTACTTTATTTATCTAACCAGATCCAGATCTCCCTTATTGCGGAATCCTTAGTAATCCGACATGCGAGCTCTAGACCCGTGAAGTGTCTTTTAGAGCCCTTCTTGGCTAGTTCGTCAGCTATCACATTGCCTTTTATATCCTCATGTCCCGGCACCCAAATCAGAGACACCGTGTAGTCTCAACAAAGTGGCATATTTAATGTTTGTAGCTAGCACTGAATGAGATTAATGTCAAATTCATTGACTGACCACATATTTGTGTATGTCATCGTAATTACACTTTTGTACAATGCAATATGAATAGAAGCATTTTGAATTTATTCTGCATTAAGCATACTTAATCATGTTTTTTTTTTTTAAGATAATTTGTCGTCCTAGACAGTGAATAACTGATGTTATATATTTTTATGTTTCTTGTCTTTAGTGTTTTTATATTTTATGTGTACTTTCCCCTTATTGACAATTGCTTAAAAATGTAATTTTTTATACATGAAATGTATTATTATTACTGTTATTATTATTATGTTCCGCTTAATCTCATTATAATCATACAATCCCCATGAATCCAGAATAAATTTAAAATGTCGCTATTCCAATAGCTGTTTCTAGTTATTTTAAGTTTTACAAAAGTGTAGTTAAGATGTCATACACTGTCGTATGGTTACTCAAAGAATAACATATGAATTTGACATTAACCCTACTCCGGGTTAGCTACAAACATTTAAAGATAGGGCTAGTTAGTCTGTTTAACAAAAAGTCGCTCATATCTGAAAATCTATAGGTGTAGGGAATGCTAATATAAAATGATATGAGATGATATTTACTTCTTAACTTTGAATTAAAATACTGGGTGTTCTATTTAAAAAAATCGACTTTTCTGCATTCGAAAATATATCACTTTGTTTCTCAGTTTTGAACAGCCTCTATGTTAGAATATGAAGTATGTGTACCACTTCTATATCTACATTCATAATATAGTAAATTTGGAGTCTTTACTTGCAGTATATTAATTTATAAATGATGCATTATTACTAAAAAACAAAGAAAATCTCAAATAACTGAAAAACGGCAACAGGTAGAGTCCAAAAATGTAAAAAAAATTAGATCATTCTATTTAAAATAACAAAGTTGACGTCCATCTCCGGTCAACCGGAAGTGAGATTTTGGTTAGTATATTATATAGTAAGTATTTTGCATCTATAGTTCCAATCGAACAGATAATGGTGCCAAAATCTCAAATATAAGAATAATAGAACAGCATAAACTCTTAATGAACCACGTGAATAGCCTGTGTATTACTTATCTATGCATTGAATCAAATCTTGAACAGTTTAGTACACACAGTGCAGCTAAACTGTTTACTCAAGTCTCAAGCTATTTTTTTTTTATCAGAAATCAGGTCCTTGGTGCAGAAAATACAAGATACACTCAAATTCCTATAAACAACACGGATTATGCACCGGAGCTGTCAAACTTGATATGCATTGTTTATAGATATGTACATATATGTAAATAATTTCCTTGCCTACAGAACACATATGGAATATTATTGGAGAGCGATTCTTGCTTAATCCCCTTCATGTTATCAATATAGAGGGATTATGGCATGAAACTAAAATATGTGGCAGGAAGTACTCCAGGATACACCATCCGGTTTAATTAATTCAATGCCCAACCGCATTACTGAGAGTATTCAGACTAAAAGCACATGGCATTCCATTATTGTTACAATCAAGTATAATATATAGGATACCATATTGTAAAAGTACATGGTTTTCTTCATTTTTAAATAGAAATCATATATCTATAAATTGTATTTCGTCTAAAAAAACGAAAAAAAAAAAATAATAAAATATTCCTTTAGGTTTGCATATTTATTAATACTAAGTTTCTGTCAATATTTTCGGTTATTTGTTTATAAAACGTACAATGATATGCACATTTCTGTACATTAAAGATGCAGTAAAACAATGATTATAAAAATAATATTTACTGACACTAGCCATTAATTGTAATGCCAGTCATAGCCTGCCACGTAAAAATTGTTAGACCATTTAAAGTGTTAAAAGCAGTAATTTAAAAGAAAACTATTGAAGATGGGGTATATGGAATGTTACCGCAAATCGGTGTAGAATTTAGTTCTACAGCAAACAATATAAAAACATACAGGTGTCCTATTTGAAAAAATTCAGTTTTGCAACTTCCAAAATTTTGCGATATGTCACTAATTTTTAGACAGCTTGTGGTTACTACGACAGAAACTTTTTACTACGTTTTGGTAAAGCAATGTTAGTACTTAGTCTGTACCTTATCTTTACTCGTAATCGTCATAGAATTTTATGCTGAATTCAAAATTGTAAAAATATACGGGATGTTCCGTTTAAAATATCAAAATTCATGGCGACTTTCGGTTAACCGGATGTGTAAAAAACATGATAATATTTCAGAAAAGAAAAGACATAGGTACACCTAATTATTGGCAACACCCAATTTCTTAAAACTGATACGTTTCTCTAAGCCAAAAGACTATAAGCCAGTTTCGTGGAAATTCTTGTATATTGCAGTATTTTCCACAAATTTCCGAAAAGATAGGGCACAAGGAATTGGCGTGAAGATGTACAACAAAAAGATGGAATTAATTTCTTGGTCAAGAGGAGAGCCCTTATTACACTATTCATGTTGCTACTTGAATAGCAATAAAAGCTAATCATAGAATAAAAAGCTTCTGCACCGTAAATTATTTATAATTTATCAGTGATCGATATCCTATCAATATGCCTTAATATGAGTGCTATGGACTATTGCAAGAAGTGGCGGATTCGAATCGCGCTCTGGTCAATTAGCGTAACCGTCTGGGGTTGTAATAACCATTAGAAGAAGTAATTTAGCTCTGGAAAGGTGTGGAAATGCTTAGGCTTCACGTATCTCCATTAAAAAAAAATGTGGATGTACATACGTACATAACTTGAATGTATATTAAAATTAGAAGAAAATATTTGCTACAAAAAGAGAACCCGACATAAAATTGGGGTTTGACGCTGACTTAACAAAACTGTATATGGTTCAAACTGCTTATCGATTTTAATCGTTATTTATTGTCACTTCGTGAATAAAAGTAAATTATAATACAATCAAACCTCTCATATTCAACAGATATCAATTCTTGCATCGTTTTAGCAAAATTCTGAAACAGGTTTTATGCACTTTTCTCCAAATACAACTACTTCATTTTACTTTATATACATCCAATTATATGCTTATTGATTTGCATACAAAAATACCTGATTATAGTATGTTACCTCACAGTTTGTTATATTTTGCGCTAGAAAATGTTACTTCTCAATTAAAAATTCCGAAAGAATATCACACTGGAAAGAATTTGTCATCCTATTAACTGATGTATATGTTAAATGAAGTAATTAATATGCAAATAACACTTTTCCGTTTCAGATTTGTTTAACTTTGATGTTTTCGACCTTATGTAATTAATATCATAACCTCGGTTATTACTTTTCTACAGCAGAATAAATTAGTTGACAGACGCTTGGTTTGCCAAAACCAAAAAATGGGAAAATATACGCACGTCAAATACATTTTAGAAGGCTCATTTATTACCACATGTTCGTGTACAATTTTAGTTTTTGTGTATTTTTTTTATAATAATAATAATGTCTTTATTGTCATAGATTCAAATCATAATATCGACATTGTCATGTAAAAAAAGTAAAATAAAATATCTATATATATATATATAACAAAAATACTTACAAAAGCAAACAAACATACGAAAAATTCGTCCATGGCGTAGAAGCACTGCTCGAGCAACAGACTCCTAAATTCATATTTGAAAATGTTAATATTCCTCGAAAGTTGCAAATTCAAAGGCAGTTTATTAAATATTACATATATATATATAAATGGGTATAAACACAAAAAAGGATTTCTTCTATATCTAATATAGACGCAAAATTCAAGAATACACAAACAGGTAAGAGGTAAAATTTTGCATTCTCTAAACTCTAAACAATGATCTGCAAGAGTGTGCATAACTAACTCCGGCCATTCTTCTAAGGTATTCGTCTCTGAGAAATAAAAAGGCTCTTAGCAAATACAGAGTAGCCCAACAAGCAAATGCCATAGCGCAGACGCGACTCAACATGCGCATAATAGACAGTAAGTAATTGATATTTTTCTAAATCATGCCGCGAAATCATAAATAAATTGCGGATCAAAGTTTCGAGATTAATTTGTTACAGTGAAGTTCCCAATTTAAATTGTTATCAAAATGAATACCCAAAAACTTACAGTCATCATTACTATACATCAGGATTGGAAGGCCAGCTGTAAAGCAGCAAGAATATGGAACACAACAGATCTTTTAGGTCCCAGTGTAACATCACCCTTCTATCTACATACATACATACATACATACTATACATCAGCTCCAAACAGACAATGACATAGGCTTAACGTCATTTTGCCAATTATGAAATTGCAAGATGTTTTGGTAGTATAATAATAATAATAATTAATATAATAATAATAAATAAATAATTGCGTTTATTGTCCAACAGACATATGATTTTCGATAATAGAACCAAAATAACAAATAAATAATAACATTTAGTGTGCGTGCAATGATACATTTGAATACACAAAAAAAAAATTACAAAAATTAATAATGGGCAATAATTCAAAACTTAAAGTCATAAGAGCCATTAATACACATAACAAACTATAAATAAATCACAAATGAATACATCAAAACTGAAAAAACTAAAATTATAGCGTATGGAATATTAAAAATAAAAAAGTAATTTGTTATACAGTTGAATGAACTGGTCTCCTATATAATGAGTTGGCGTTTTTGTACATATGGCTTTAGCGGGGCCTTGTAATGAATATTGTGCGAGCTCTAATAGTGGGAAATGTAAGCGCATTGATCTGGGACACTATTTTGGGTATCAAGGAAAGATATTTGACTTAGAAGCGAAGGTGAATCAACACTTGCCATTTATTAATTTTAAAAGGAATTTGGCGCTGGTTTCATCTCTTCTCTGAGAAAAGAGACGGAGGTCATGTCTATGCAGCAAAGAGTTTATCTGTCCCACGAGCGGGTATAAATGCCTATCAAGTTTTAACGATAAGTATTTTAAAAATCGATTCTGAACTCGCTCGATGAGCAGCTGTTGTGTCAAGGTAGTGCCGAATACCAAACAATAGAGCTTACTCTAACTTGGACAGCACAATATGCAAAAATTAACACTTTTGATTGTTAAAATGTTTAGAGAAATCTCTACAAGACCGTGATAATGATACCTAGAGAATGCAGAAGCAGCGAAACACAATGAAAGTGATGTGAGGGTGAGAAGTTAAGTTTGATCGAAAATTACACCAAATCTTTAAATTGCGTAACCTAGTATCTCTACTGGTGAGCACTGTATCTGAAAAATGGGTTTGGT
Source organism: Protaetia brevitarsis (assembly GCA_004143645.1). NCBI lineage: Eukaryota > Metazoa > Arthropoda > Insecta > Coleoptera > Scarabaeidae > Protaetia > Protaetia brevitarsis. The sequence goes on along the minus strand of RXPK01001022.1, from coordinate 1,004 downwards.
TCATACTTTTGTGAGGAAAGTATCGCCACACTGCTATATTTAGCATATCTTTAGTATCACTCAGTCCTCAATGATGTCTAAATTCCTTTGCAAAACTAGCAATCAGTTATAGATGTTGTACGACTATAGATTTAAGGTCATCTGCATAAAGCCAACCTTTGCAACCAATCTGTTAAGAGGTCATTAACATATAAATTAAAAAGAAGGGTCCTAAGTTGGAGCCCTGAGGACCAGATGAAACTTGAAATGGAGCAGATGTTAAAACCATTAAATTGAACATTAGAAGATCGTTGTGTATTATGATTTATAAATGATTAAAATTTAGGAGGAAAGCCAATAGAAGATATATTTAGAGATAATAATGCATGATTAATTGTGTCAAATGCCTACTGAAATCAAAAGTAAGAACATCAAACTGCTGCTATCATCAAGACATTGGCTATTAAATTGTATGTAATCTCTAATCAGGGATTTGTAGTCGTTATCTTTTAGCAAAAAACCATGTGGTAATTGACAATAAGGCTTGACACAAGCAAGGTCATTTTAGTGTGTAGCAGGATCTCAAAAAACTTGCTGCATACCGAGAGACTAGTAATGGGCCTATAATTCTATTGCAGTTACATTTCACCTTTCTGTAAAAACCGGCGTTATTCTGCATCTTCCGCAGTCGGAATGTATTACTGCAAAGCAAAGGATAATATATTGTGTTAAGCGCTGACACAATACTGAGCACAATCGTGAATAACAAACGATGGTATGTATCATGTCGTAGTCATATTAGTTCAGTTTTTTCATTGTAGATAATACTTCATCACAAGTACAAGGCCTACACTACGTTGAGAGTGCTCAATAACAGGTGTGTGGTTGGTTGGTATATCAGGAGGTGAAAGCAGCAGCGACACTTCAACAATTTCAGAAGGTTATCCAAAATGCATTGTTACAGAAATACATCAGGTATACGAGTTGGACCACGTTAGATAATATATTTCCAAAAGAATTCGATC
>RXPK01001021.1:0-72682 GCA_004143645.1 Protaetia brevitarsis | reverse complement strand
AAAAATCTTAAAAAACTCTAAAGCATATGCTAACTCATTTTTTTCAAGAGATAAATAAAATCCACACAAAAAAACCATAAAATGAGAGAATTGAAATTGCACTTGTTGGCAAAGGCAAGTAGGAAAAGTGGGGTGTTTTGCTTCCTACCGTCCTAGCAACAAACGAACATTAATCTCGCTTTTCTTTGCTTTGTTTTTCGTTATCCATCTTGTTTCCATTCTTATTTTCTTTTAATTTCTACACGACCTTTTTTTCAATTTTTTACTTTCTTTTTGTTGAAAATTTTTTGATTCCTTCTCTTTCTGACTAACTCGGTGGAATGGAGGTTATACGTTTCTAATCAAAAGTTTTTGTCAGTTTCTTTTCTATATTCTCTATTACAGCGGCTCTCAATCTCAAGAAAGTTTAAATTAAAATTAAACAAAAAGCATCTCCCATAAAATTAATAAATGGGTATACTGTTACTTAGACTTACCTGTTTTTTTTTTCTTATTTTCAATGTCCCTTTAGACCTTTAAATACATATCTATAAACACAATATTTCGTAGATAAAAATTTCTGGTATGGATTTTTCATTTACCAAATTACCGGTAAATTTTTGTAATTTACCGGTAAATTTACCGAACGTTTTTTGGTCAATTTTACCTTAGTCAATCCTTAGACAATACATAGCCTTTAAATCTAAAATTATCCAACTAAAACCGAAAACCCATCGAATCTTCTGCTGGTGATGCGCGGACATGTAAACAACGCAGGACACGTAATTGAAAAATCTGCTACAGAACAAAGAAGATGTCGAATTTACCACAACACCACAGTTTTTATATGTGAGTAACATCTACTTGTTTTCACTGGTATCACTGAAAGTAAAAAGAGAGATTGTGTATATAGCCAACGTTGCGTTTTCGTAACAACATTTTTTTGCATATGACTACCAACAAAATTTCATATATAGAAATAATAAAAATTTGCCAATTTTTTATTATTTATATGTGGCGGTTAATGAGTCAATAAGAATTATTAATAGGTTTTACTCATATTGGGATTAACTTAAATTAAATCTGTTATCTCTGAATTAGTAAAGGATGTAAAGGAATGGAAAACCTATTCTTGTAATGAATAACGCGAAGCTAATAGATTTATTTCAATCTTTCATGTTACAGCAATCCTGATATATCTTTGAGAATCTTTAATTACGTAAACGATCAATAAAGTTAGAGAGTGGCGGAAATTGCGTACAACCTTCATTATGGACATTAATCCGCTTGCATACTTAAGTATATACTTGAACACTAAAAGAAAACACAAGCTGTTCACCTTAAACGTACAATTATCCTTAACTAACAAAGCATTTCTTAATCATTAATTCCCGATTTGTATATCGGTTGATCGCGTTCTATGTGGCATTAACTCGCCAAATAAGCTAAAAGAAGTTGATGCAGGTCAATAAGAGAATTTCATATATGTTAGCATGCGTATCACGTGTCATATCATTCTTACCTCGAACAAATAATTGTTACAAAAGCTTTTCAGAATTTTCTTGGGAATTCTTAACATAGTTCGGTACTATTAAAACTAAATTGTTTTATGTGTAAATGGTTGTGCTGATATGTTAATACAGTGCAGTATATCCTTTATTTAAGATTTTATTAATAAGTATAATCTAATATGATAATAGAAATATTATTTTAGGGGGATATTACACTATAAAACTTCCTTAAAAAAAATCTTCGATAAGAGATATTTGACTAAGAACTTTTATAGTATAAACCCGCCTAAAAATAGAGCAATATACAAGCGCAGAGAATTAAGTGAAATACCTCTAAAAAAAATTCCAAAGCATCAGAAACTCCAAACGAAATTCACGCGATTTGAAATATTTTAATTTACACTTTCAATTCTAATCCAGTCTTAGATTCTATTCTCTATTCTATAAGTTAAGATGGCCTCTACGAACGGCTCATAAATAATAGAACTCAGAGATTAAGCTTGATTGTGCCTACATACATCTACATTAGACACTGAATATTTGGAGGAAAGTGATATTTAGTGATATACCGAAATTTAATTTTAGACGTGTGCAGCAACTTCTATGAACTCTGAAGAATCAGCACTACATCAGAAGTTGGTAACTACTCCTCATGTCGTCTGAGTAAAGTAATATATTTTTTTAGCGCTAGGAAGCGGTGAACCTTATAGAAAGGCCCCATAGTGAGTCCAAGTAGCGAAAACGCAGAAAAAAACCCTAAAATCTTTAACTAGTGCTCATATCGACTTGTCATTTGAGCTTATTCGGACGACATCAACAAATTTCATTACTAAGAAAATACATACACCTAGAAACTATTAGTTCCACCGATCATGTATATGTTTCAGCAGGCAATGAGATTCGATTAAAAATAAATATTGTGCACAAAAAATTTAAAATATTTATATTTAATAACAATTTTTAAGAAATTTTAAATAAATAGTTCTAATACTTCTTCATTCACTGGAAAATATTTTTTAGTTCAGGTTGCAAAGTCAAAATTAATGGGCCAGATGATTCTAAAATTCTATAAAATCTACATGCGAAGAGTTCTTTCTAGCGCGTTTCAAACTGTTTTATAATTTTTGTTTTTGCTCTCTGATAGATTGATTGAATTTAAAAACGATTATTTCCAATAAAAACTATTTCTTTCTCTTAAAAAATATTTACTACCATAGAAAAATAATTTTTTTAACGTAATTGCTCTGAATAGAAGCAATCTTTTTACTAGTGAATGAAATAGAGAGAACTGCAACTATTTTGTATGATGAGAGTGAACGAGATGGATATATATCAACAATATTTTTATGTAAGATGATTTAAAAGTAACGGACTACCCTGACAATCCTTCAGTATAGTCATCACAGATTACTAACACCGAAAAAGATGTGCGTAAAATTTGTAGCGATTTGAGTGAGCTACTTCATCTTGATTTAAATCTATTTCAATACGAGGATTCCATCACTGAAAACAAGATCTGAGTTATCCCATGAATGTAGTTCCTTGTGTACTGCATTCTGAGATCGTAAAGTGCTCTTCCAAAACGGGAGGTCAAAGGACGAGCTTTTATTTGAAAAACACAAACTGATTTTCAATTGATCTTGAAAAAACAAATCAAGGTTAGCATAAGACAATTTATTGAAAATAGCTTTTATTTTGCTATACGGAGATATATTATGTGAGTATGTAACGGGCAAAGAACTGTTGAATGCTATTCACGTACAGCGACAATATTATTTACTATTTGTCATGAATGTACCTTTCAGAAATTCCAAAAACTTTTCAATATTGCGTGAATTATTTAGGAACGATAACGAAAGCATTGTAGTTGCTGACGATATCGACAAAGATTAATTATTATTTTTTTTTTATTTGTTGAATAAATAGTTCATTAAACTTATATTGATAACTTACTTTTCTATGATATTTACATGATATCAACTGTTTAAAATTGTTTTAAAATATATACAACTGACTTTATAATAGTTTGTGGATTTACTAATAAATAAGAAATTGTCATTGTAAGAGTTGCTTCTCATGTTTTTGCTTGTACTATTTCATACTATTTGGATCATCTAGAAAAAAGATAAAGTATTAGCAAAATGGTAAGAGAAGATATACTAACATTTTAGTGACTATACTGATCGACAGGAAGCCATTTTTTTTACAATGCCGGTATCATAAATTCTTTTTTTCGTACGTAACTATTGGACAGCCCAAGCGTGACATATACATTTTCAAAAAAATTTTTTTTCCCCGAAGAGCATTCAATATCCAGAGCTGCAAATTTATCTGTGGCCCATATCTAGAAGGTCAGATATACGTATACTTCAATTTTCTCCCGGTAATCCATACTTACCCGACTGCAGTCTTTAGTCACAAATTTAAGACTGAAAAGAATTCAGTGTAAAGGTTTTATCAAATATCCATACCTATGAGTGATTTGTTGTTATCGGAAAACAATAGAAAGTCGTTACGACAACCTCAGACAAGCATCGTATGATGTCAAACATTGAGGCTCGTGAGTTTACTCATGGTGGTTGACACCTGAAAATAGCTGAAAGCTATTCGAAGATCGGAAATTTCCGGAGAGACACAAAAATTACTATGCGTAATTTAGGATTGAATTCCTTGGTTACATATGGGTAAGATTCAAGAAGTCTCTCCCGAATACACTTGCGTTTGGAACTGACCATACGATGATATGATAAGTACTGTGCACAACAGCTTTAAGTGGCGCGCTATTTTTAGACAAAATACCAAATACCTCAAAATTAACCAAGCATAGATTATTATGTTTTTGGATGGCTGACTATATCGAAACTATTTCGAAGGTTGTCAAAACCTATATAACGGAATATATCGTAAAAAGTACGAGTTTCTCAGAAAAATAAGTAAAGGAAATAATAATTTTTGGTTTAATGAAAAAGAAGTAAAAAAAATACGAACTTCAAATCCTTAAAAAACTAAATTTAAAGCATCATCGCCTATAAGCAAATTTCGCCTAAAATGGTTGACAAATCGATTGAAGGAAAAATTTAAAAACATCTTAATTAGTTCTTCTTCTTAGTCTCCGAGAAATATTTCTTGGTGGTGTTTTTGTACATCCTGTAACCTTTATTACTTAAATTATTTATATTTACTTATTATTTACGTTAACAGTGGTTGCTATTTTCGCTAGGCATCAACGCTACACAACCACTTTTTGATGCCAATACACTAGTAACGCTTGGATTAGAATAATAATATGGTTTTTGTTATCGATTCAACACAGTACACAACACAAAGGTACTATTAAAATAAATTCGTCCAAGGTGTAAAATATAATTCAAAAATATATTAGCCACTAAGAAGCAAATTTTGTATTCTATAAACTCGAACACCTTCCGAAGTGTTCGTTTCTGTGAAATAAAAACGTTCTTAGCAACTTTAGAGTTTCCCGCGTGTATAGCGCAAATGTAACTGAACATCACCATAGTAAACAGACAGTAAATGATGCTTTTCTAAAGCATGTCTCAAATTCATAACCCAGTAAGTTAGAGTGCTAAGTTTCGGGATTAATTTGTAACAATGAAGTTTCTAATTTAAATTGTGATCAAAATGAACAGTCAGGAACTAACAGTTGGCACTACTATTCACAACATCTGCACCAACAGTCAATGGCATTGATGCAATATCATTTTTCAATTAGAAAATAGTAAAATATTCGGATTAGAAATATTAAAAGACAAGTCATGATAAATAAAAAAATTAATCGTGTAAATTATTGCGTCTTTACAGACTATAACATTATCCTTAGTACTAACCTACTAATTAATGGAAAGTTATCAGCGTATTGCTGTGTACTGATTGAATTAAATGAAAATGAAAAATGAATTTTAAATTAAAAAACGAAAATAAAATTAGCTAGCTCAACGGATAAAATTTTAAAGAACGCAAAAGAACTATTAATCTCAGAGTTACCCTCGCGAATTAGAACTTGAATCTAACCACGAAAAGTAAATTGTGAATGAATGAAATCAGACTTTCTTAATTACCCGAAAAATGGAAAAGGTTTAAAAATAAAATCAAAGAACAGAATTTTGACAATGACAATGACGCTAATTAACAATCAATTTATTTTACAAAATGGGTTAAACTACAGATGTCCAGAAAGAAACCTTGAACTGAAGGTTCTGGCCTAAAATAAAAACTGCACTTGACTCTAAATTAAAATAGGACAATGCTATTTCCTATGCAAAGCAAAAGTTTTGTTTGTTCAGAAGATTATCCAAAATACACAAGAACACAACACACATAGAATTTCTATCCACGTGGTTTCACAAATTAAAATCAAAACGTGGGCAAAAGCAAAAAATATACAAAAATGAAAAAAACTAAAAGAAAGAACAAAGCTTCTACTTACTCAAACGAGGTGATTGAAAAATAAAAATGAAACAGCAAAATTGAATAACCGAAAAATTAACTCTTTCAAGTAAACGAGAGAAAAAAAAGCTAAACTAAATCTTCCTAAACAAAAAAAAATAATAATTGATCCTATATCTACTACGTGTACACGTCAATACATTAACAATTATTACGATAAGAATTCCTTGATTGACTATATAAATTACAGAAAAAAAATTAAAACTTTCAAATTCAAAATGAATTACAAAATGGCAACAAAGGTATAAAAATACGTTTACCCACGTCAATAGTCGAACAAGGAAGTCATTAACAAAATTCTACAATTGTTTTTCTTACAAAAATCCCTCTCTCAAAATCGTACAACGCAGACATATTACATTCCAACGACAATATTTAATAGAATACGCATTAAATCAGCACCAGCGAACAATAGACAATTTAATGAATGGATTAAATTAAGAAAAAAACTTAACACTACAAAATTAACAATTTGAATAAGTTAAGAAGCTAAGATTTTAACCAATCTAGTAAACCAAAATCTCTGACCCCGAAGTCATGTAGTTTAGAAAGTAAAATTGACTGGTTAACGTAGTCAAATACCCTGTCTAGGTCGTAAAAAGCAGCAGCAGTGCGTCTTCTTACTCCAAGACTCTGCACTATCTTGTCAAAAAAACAGACAAGCATAGCTGTTGATGCCAACTAGTTCTGACAAAAACCGTGCTGATTAAGATCAAGAATTTTGAAAGTAGTAATAAAATTAAATAAGCTATTAAAAATCATATTAAAAAATCTTTGAAAATGAATTTAAAACTGTGATGGGCCTGTAATTTTTCAATAAATTGAGGTCACCCTACATGAATTTTCACTCAAACAAAAGGCTTTAGAATAAAACGTTCAGGAGAATTCCTAGAGCGCTCTTTGATCTCGAGTGAGACATAATTTGCAATCAATCGGTGTTGTTATCCGCTTTATTATATAATTGTCAGGCCCTTTCTGACAATATTCCACATAATCTTTTTCGTTGTTTTTAAGAAATCGCCTAGAAGAGGTTACTGTTTTTATTTCTTTTTTTTTTGTAATTTTACGTAAGTTTTTATGTTTTAATGTCTTTAAAAATCACTTTTCAACAGGTTTTCGTTTTGAAATGTTGTTGGTGCACTCATCTTCCCACCAGATTACAGTACCTCTCTAATAAGTTTTAAACGGAAGTATATCCTTGCGGACTTAAATTATCTCGAAAAAGTAACGGGTATTCTGGACCATTAAGAACTAATCATAATTCTCATCACTAATAAGTAAGTATTTGAAAAATCCGATAACCTATAATAATAATAATAGGTTAATATTTATTCCCAACGCACAAATGTTAATCGAGGTAATGTAATAGTTTTTACATGAAGTATTCACCGTAATGTATCATCTCACAGACAAAATTGCAAAGGGAGATCGGATTAGTATTGCACAAAACTTTCGGAAGTAGGTTAATTACATTGGTTAAACTCGCTGCGTGGATCTGTGTATGTAACGTTTACGTATGCTTGTATACCTATAATATATCCTTTTTTGCTTCGGTGTATCTGAAGAGACATATGTTCGCACATTTTCCCATAGTTTTTTTTTTCACACTGCATGTTCTCATGTATTTACGTAAGTTTTTTTTTATCCAAATCATACCGCACAGTGACGATGTTACTATATTAGATTACCTAATTTAGGATTTATAAGATTCATGGCAACTACATATTATTCTCATAAGTATATACAACGGTTAATAAACTCTCATCTACTAATAATTTACGTATCATTATGAAACACCATACGGACGCATAGTGCGTGCGCAAAAAATACGGTGGACAAACTAACATACATGTTGGTACAGACTTTACATTTTTAATTTGAAATTATCAACTTGAATAGAAATGCTATCAAATGGTATACTGATGGCTCCAAAACGGCAGAAGGAACTGGAATAGGAATATATGGGTCTAGAACCACATATTTCGAAAGCTTGGGGAAATACCCAAATATATTTCAGGCGGAAATACACGCTACTGAAAGATGTGTTCAGTTCAATATGGATAGGAACTATCGGAAGCAGGAGATTATCATCATGTCTGATAGTCAAGCAGCCATCAAGGCGCTGAACTCATATGAAATCAGTTCCAAGATGGTCTGGAAATGCCTAGGGAAATTAAATGAGCAAAAGAAATAAAGTAACCCTCCTGTGGGTTCCGGGTCACACAGGAGTGGAAGGAAACGAAATAACGGATAATCTCGCAAAAAAAGGAGCTGGAATGCCTTTTGTAGAGCCTGAACCCTTTTTCGGGTTAAGTAGCAGTACAATACTGAAGAAACTAAAAATAGAAATGGAGCAGAGAAAATCCAGTTACTGGGAAAATCTCCAGGGAATGAGGCAAAGTAAAATTCTTCTGGGAACTTATAACCAGAAGAGGTATACAAAATGCATCAATCTGAATAAGAACAATGTTCGCATACTAACAGGGATACTTTCAGGCCATGGTAGACTGAAAGGACACCTGAGTAAGCTTGGATTAGCAAAAGATTCTGAATGTAGATTTTGGGGGGAACATGATAAAAGACCCATCCACCTCCTCTCAAACTGCGCAGCATTGTGCAACTCGAGGGCATTGCACCTGGGAGCATGTGAAATCGAAGAGGGAGACTTACCTAGACTGGGGCCCTCTGACATCCTACACTTCCTGAAAGGCCTGATTGGAAGGCCAGCTGTAAAGCAGCAAGAATAGGGGACACAATAGATCTTTTAGGTCGCAGTGTAACATCACCCTTATATTTACATTTACATACATATTTACATATATACATTTACAAACAACGTGCCAAAAAAATTGCAACACCTCGCAGGAGGCCAGTTAAAATGCTGAAATCTTAACAACTGGTTGCATGTAAAAAGTCTCTGATAATCATCTGTCAGAACTTCATACGCGAAGAGGAAGCAGAAAGTCGCCCCTGGCCTGCTCGCTCTCCGGATTTAAACCCGAAACCCGGAAGACTGTCAAAATGATTGCAGGTCTGCTGACGGGTCACTGTAGACTGAATAGGCATATGTACAACATAGGCCTGGCAGATGATGCAACCTGCAGATACTGCCAAGAGGAGGAAGAAACACCAGTTCATGTGCTGCGCCAATGTGAAGGCCTGGCGAGGACGAGGTTTCTAGTAATGGGGAGGAGAATCCCACAGCTGAGTAGCTAGCATAAAGAAGCCGCTCTCAAAAGATGTATAGCCTAAATTAAGAGGGCATAAAATTAGAGAGCTGTCTCTAGGGAAAAAGGGGATCACAATAGATCTGAAAGGTCGGGGTGAAACAGGTCGATAGGCCACCCCAATTCTAATCTAATGTGTGGGATATGATGGGTCGCTACATAAGGCGTTTACCTCAAGCAGCAAATACCTTGCCGGAACTTCGTTGGCATCTACAGAAAGCCTGGGATGAGATTCCACAAGACGCTATTGATCATCTGATCCAGAGCATGCTTCGCAGAATTAGAAAGTGCATGAACAATTGCGAGAATGTAACATTTTATTGATAAATTTATGCTAATTGTTGGTGTTTTTTCCAGTTGTTATGATTTACTACTGAAAACTAGTAATTATTACTACTGGAAACTTGTCAAAATTTCAGCTTTTTTGACTCAGTTCCTTTAAGATGTTGCAATTTTTTTAGCACGTATTACGCTTGTATTCAACTTTAAATGTGGTATTTCTTGTAAATTACACTTTAATTTATTGTAATACTTTAGCGGTGCGCAGATGTAAATACACAGTATGTAACACAAATGCGATGCAAGTTTTGTTAGGTATTAATTTTACGGGATACAAAGGATAAATTCGATGAAAGCTGACTTTTATCATTAAGAAAAAAAAACAGAAGTTTAGGACTCAAAAAAAATTATTAAATATACTTACAGAACTTTACCTAAATCAAGGTCAGTGAGCCAGTACGTCCGCATAAAAATAGCAATACTTAAGGCATTTCTTACTTCCCTTTTCTGTCGAATAAAGATTTTTTATTTCTCCAAAGCATTGTAAAAAATAAGTATTATTTAATAACTTAATAAGAAGTATTTTTCGGAATATACGAATTCAATAGTTCTAAAAAGGTAAATAGCTAAACACTACCAGACATTCCTGTGGATTTATTTAATTACATAATATACACTAATAATTAAGAGGAATTTTTTCCAAGAAAAATTTACCAGGATTCGAACCTACATGGTTCGTTTACTGGACGAGCAGTTATTAGCAGAAATACATTAATTCGTTAAGTATTTCATACTGTAAAAAGCTTGCAATCTTTGTATAATATACACTGTCGGACTAGGTAGATTCGGCATGCTTCGTACACGTATTAATCACAACGTAATACAGCGCCCCGGCAGTGAAACTTTTTTGAGCGTAATGTACGGTTATCTCTTCATACAGATACTAGATATGAAATTTTAAAACGTCTTTTTACTGTGCGTTTTTTTTAATTAACTTTAATTGTGCTTTCTCTGGTCTCTACTGTAAATTAGCATGGAATCCGTTGTCATACACAGTACAGCGGTGCATTTTTGCACGAAGATACATCCACTCCATGCGGTAATCCACACCATAGGATAGTAACATATTAGATACGCAATTCTACTCACATGACGTTCTTAGACTTTAGTTATGACAAAGGACACCGATAGCTATATTTTAATGGATTGTAACGGGATGTATTCAAATTTAAATATTATTTGAAAATATGCTAGAAGTTGTAGAAATTAGTTATTTATGTAAAATTGCAGCTATGTAAATAATTGAATGCAATAAAACTTGGTATATTAAGGTATTTGTAAACCTTCTCCCTCGGTCAAACTTCCGTGGTGGGTAGTGTATATTGCTGAAATCACCTTAACTGCGAACAGAAGTGGGTACCTCATACATATAGCGATGTATGTACTATCTCAAAATAATGTCTTGCATCACCCACTTGTCTCAATAGTTCTTACCGACATTTAATATTATATTGAAAGTTGAATCGGTCAACTGTAGGAAATTCCCGGTTCTTCTTACCCGCGGTTATTGTTTTCTTTTCTAAAAGTGATAAAGGAAATTTAGTTGAGATAGACATAGGGTTTTGCAGGATATTGAAACGACTCAACTATTATGAATACATTTAGTAATTATCTGTTCGCCAGAAACACAGAATCGCAAAGTACATTTACATATTATTTATGTATTTAACGACCCTGTGTTGAAGGAAGCACAGTTTTCGTATTATGGTAATAATGTAGATATGCTGCAGATTTATTTAATTTTAAGCATTTATAAAGAAGTATAAATACATAAGTTCATGAAAAAGATATTTAAATAAAAGTATATGTAATATAGTGCCATAGAAACTTTTGGTTTGTTATTGCTAGTGTGGCAATATATTTTAAATTCATACATTTATCGAGGAAGCGGCACCGAATTGTAGTATTTTGCATAGAAGCCGCGTTGCAGCTACATAAATAATGGTTCGATTTATCGAGACAGCTGTGAAAACAATTGTGCGAGTACGTCTTGTAAACAAAATTTAGTTTCAACCATAGGTGGCACAGGAACATCCGACTTGATCTAATTTCAATAAATTAAATGGCGCAAGGCTCACTTAATTTATCATGTTGTAAGATTCCTTTATTGACATTAACTACCACTATTCCTTCTATATTTTTTTCTGTAAGTCTACTTCTCTTTGGGATTAAAATATCTTTGAAAAAATGGAGACCATTGCCTCAATATCAGATAAATAATCTTTAGTACTCTATATTTTTTTTGTCAAGCTACTCCGTCTGTAAAATATTCAAACGAAAATTGCTTTAATTTATCGATATCGGAGTTACTATCAAATATATTTTTGACTGTTTGCTGCAAATTCACCCGGAATCGAATTAGTATATTCTTCTTTTAGCGAAATACTTCGACCTTCAAAAAAATTTATTTTATACAGAAAGTAACAATCTGGCAAATTTACATGTATAAAATTTAGCTGATTGATTAAAAGAGAGTTTTATAATATATTTGCATTCTGTTATTGAACATGGCTCATCTTTTAGATTAAATACTATGTCTCCGACATAGCCAATATTTTTGCAATAAAAAAAACTTGCTTCCAACCATGCGCCCATCTTGTTGTACTGGCGCAGGTGGCAAAGGCAAATCCGAAAATTATATAATATTTCGACAGTAATATTTATAACGCCGCAACAGCCTAAAATATCTGTTGCTTCGTCTGCAGATATCCAAATAAAGTTGTTAGAAATATTAGATTTTATAGAAGCCATAACTTCGATGTGGCACTGAGGCAAATATATTTGGCACAGCCTCGTTTCATGAGGGATATGCCTATTGGTGTATTTACTTAAAGATTTATGCAAAGCAGGATTTTGTAATTTAGACAAAGGAATGTTAACTGCAACAAATGCTTCACATAATTTTGAGTAGAAGGTATCCTCATTGCCAGACTATTTTTGTTGGTGCATTTTTGTGTAGACGTATGTACCAATTCCAATTGTTGTTAACAACGAAACATAAGCTAACGATATCAACGTAGTGTATTCATTGTTATGATCCCATTGTTCGGCCACACGACACTGACGGCCGATCTTATGCGTATGCAGTATATATTCAGCTGTACGCCGCTGAGATGTGACGTCAAAATATGTTTTCACTAACAGGGTTGTTGCATTATAGTTGGGCTAATAATCCTTCCAGTTTGTAATGAGGCATGTGCGTTAGAGCAAAATAGTCCCAAGTGATTATAGATAAGAAGGTGCAATTTACTTATTACTGACGTCATCTTTCATTAGGGCACAGAACTTATACATGTTTTTTTTTTAGTTTTTGTGTACTACCATGTGTTATTTCTTATTGCGATTAGACAAATGTATTTCATATTGATATTCAATTATTTTTTATGTTTACGTTGTGTTTGCTTTATTTTAAAATAAAAATAACTCTTTTAGAATAAAAATTTTAGTTTTACAAAAAAAAATATATAGTATTTTAAAGATGTATACATATGTAGCATACACTATCTTCATATACTAACATTGTATTTCTTGTTGTGCTATAATGTAAATATATTTCATATTACGCTTCAATCATTTCTTCTTCTTTTCTTACGGTTTTAAACAACAATAAGAACAGAATATCAATTGATCATGTAGTAGACACATTAACACGTGCAGTGTTGAATAACCAGAGGATCTATTAGGTGTATTGGGCTCTATCAGTGTTGGGCAAGATAGGAGAAGTGAATAAATTTCTACAGCGACTAGTATATACCTCGTGTTTATTCGCGTCATGAGTGGGAGCAGTTTTGTTAACTAGTGTTTACTGAGAGCCGACAACACACGAGTATGTCAATCGCTGTAGAAATTTATTCACTTCCCCTAACTTGCCCAACACTGGCCTCTATACGGCGCGGCGAGGTAATAGAACAGTTAGCCAGTATAGTACTGCCCGATTCTGCACTTATGTCTGTTAGTTCGAGATTCACTAGCTTTCATTGCTTTCCGATTCATTACTTTATTTTTAGATAGTACCTGTTTGAAGTTTGAGATGTTTTGTGGTGTGTGGCTATTTAAATATGTCAATTCGGTCTTTAAACTTGCTAGATCTGCACATTACTTTCCTTTAGGGCCGTTTGCACCAACGCGTTAAGCTTGGTTTAACTTTAAGTGATGCTTAGGATGTAACATTCGCTATACGTATTAAAAATGAAATATCACCTTCAAAGTGCCGCTTAAAATTAAATCACGCTTAACATGTTGGTGCAATCGGGCCTAAATGTATTACAATTGCCAAATTATTTATACATATTATGGGTTCTCATATACCGAAGCAGAAGCATTATCGTATTATTTATCTTGATTATTCTTGTTTGATACTTGTTGATAAGCATGAAGGTGTTTACATTAAAAAAAAAACATTGGAATTTATTTAATAAACTACTGCAGTAAAATATTGAATATTTCTATTTTCTGTGTGCGTATTTTTGTAACATATTTTATTATAATGGCATGAAACATAAATAGCGATTTATTTATTGGACATATTCCTGTTGTCTAGCCGTCGGTCGATTCTCGTATCCATCAACTATAGTGGTAACCTTCAATCACACAAAACTGCATAATGAAAAGTTGTTGTTTTCTATCAATAGATGAGCGAGCAGAGTAAAGCGAACAAAAATAGATTCTTTGAGATCGAAAAAAAAATATACTTGATGATGAGATGGAAAAAGTTAAAAGAAAATAAATCAATTGGCTAATTGTTTTACAATAATGCATTATACCACATTTATAAAGGTCTCTCTAACGACAACTTACATTCACTTAGTATACCTACTTATATTCTGCTTGCGAGATAGATGCATAGTCATTCGATGATAGAAGTTCAGGTAATAGACTACAATAAAGTAACGATTTTTTTCTTAGTAACGCATTAATTTTCTAATTCTTATTGTTGTTTCCTTCGTTCTTCCCTGGTATTTTACTCCACATTGTAGGAATCGTAAATCATCAGGTAATCAAATTTGTATATCGTATACTTACAGTTTTCCACGGAACTGGTTATTTATAATTTTTCCATCTTAGCGAAGCTCTTCACGTTTAAGAAGTTATAATTTATAATAGTTGACTAGTTTTTTTTTTCTAAAATATTTTCCAGTTTCTTACACCCAGATTACGGGAAGTAATCCCGGTTAACGGGAAGTCACCATGAAGTTTGTTATCTTAAATGGAATACCTGTATATTATTATATTATTAAATTCAGTCTAAAATTCTATGACGATTACAAATAGGGTTTCTTATACCTGCCTACCTTCAACTGTTTTTAAAATATTAGGATATTTATGAAAATTTTAATATTTATACTGGTGTGCGTAATTGATTGATTTTTATTTGCTTTAAGCACCAGAAGTGTGACATTTTGAAGCTATCATTTTGGTGAAAATATGACATTACCGACATATCAAAGAATTTTGAAAGTTGTAAAACTCATCTTTTTCAAACAGAACACCCAGTATGTTTTTATATTGTTGGGTGTAGAAATAATTTCTACCGATTTGCTGTAATATTCCTTATACATCCTTCTTCAATAGTTTTCGTTTAAATTTCTCGTTTTGTTTATTAACGCTTTTAAATGACCGAAAAACTTTTCCTTGGTATACATTGACGCTACAATAAATTGTTCTTGCCAGTAAGTGCTATTATTATAACTGTTGTTTTAGATATCAATGTTCAGAAAGTTAAATTAGAATTTCTGAAATTATCTTCAAAGTACCTAAATCTTTCGAAGTAGCAGGCACTCAGTACGGAGATGTATTTCTCGAAAACTAGTTTATTATAGTGTTTTCCTGACACCACCAGTTGCTACAAAAACTGTTTCAAGTTTTTTTTTATATCTATTGTCGCAAGAGGAATCTCTCATTGAATTCTCGACAAACTTTTCCAGACATTTTTTGATATTTTCCATGAATATAGAATAAATTCTTAATAATATATAAGTAATTTTTAATTAAATATCATATCTACAATTTGAACAAAAAAAAACGTTTTGCAAATTTCGAAATTTTTTGATTAATTTTTGGACATGCTGTACGATACGATGGGAACTTTTTACTAGATTTTGGCGAAACAATGTTAGTACCTGGTAGTTTTAAAATGGGAGACCTCTAGCGGTTACAGCAAGGCAAAATTTGCGCTAGGATCTATGTAGGTACAATCGCTAATGAGACGGCGGATCAATTAGCAAAACAGGCGGTGTCTGGGGGGAATTGCGCGATAATTAAGTATGAGTTAATTTTAGCTAGCGTAGTTAAAAAGGTGTGTAATGATGACTCGATGACTCGACTAGGAAATTTATCGGTAACGTTATACGTTTTAGGAAAATAAGAGTCATGTTATCGTATTAAGTGGTAGAATTAATAACGAATCACGGTAATTTTAAATCATATTTACGTAGAATTGGGAGAATTAATGATTCGCATTGTGAATGTATATACAGCGTGGCAAGTTTTATGTGAATATCCACTTACTGATGAGTTGCGGTGGCATGTGGAAACTGAAGCATTAGCTAAGAGGTTAAATTGGCCGTAACGCGAATGTAGTAATGCTGTTAAGCAATTACATAAGTTACGGCATGATATTTAACTAGTTAGTAGGGTAGTAGTAAACCCAAAAATTTTAAAACTGAGAACTTAGTTTTAGCTCAAAAACTTTTCACAAGGTAGTCTCGTGAAATACCTTTATAGTATGGTAGCTCAAAAGTTATACGTTAATTGCTATAAATATGCGCTAATTTGCTAGGAGACCACGACATTCATAAAAAATTGTAATATAGAGGAACGGTTTGATAACTCGCACGTTCAAATTTCTGTTTGGCCGTTTTTCTAAATAACCGACTTTTGATGATGTTTAGGAAGGTAGTATGACTGAAACTCCATGAAGACCTCGATAAATTCATACATTCACTCAGATATTATTATACAGGCTGAATATTAAAATAAGGTCTCTACAACACCGTGAATGGTCAGATATAAATCATTGCGAAGTATTTTTCTCGCCAATAAGTATTTTTAAGTATTTATATGATATATTTCTTTAAAATTTCACGTAATTATTATTATTATTATAACTCTTTTTATTGTTGCAGATCTCAGTTGCATTATGTTACCTGTACGTGGTTTCTGGGGCAATCCTTCCCGGACAAAACGCTTATTTACCGCCAGAAAAGCCCGGTTATGTTTACGAGAAACCAGAGCATCCGTTGAAGCCGCCCACGATACCACCGATACCACCAAGTTCACCGTCACCTAGACCAACGTATGGTCCTCCGTCACCTCCCAGACCTCCCTATATACCTCCACCACCTTCAAGACCTACGTATGGACCTCCGCCTCCCCAGCCTCCTAGGCCCACGTATGGGCCCCCTCCACCTCCTAGACCAACTTACGGTCCTCCTCCTCCTCAACCGCCCAGACCAACTTATAGTTCCCCCTCCTCCTCAACCACCCAGACCAACCTACGGTCCTCCACCTCCTCAACCACCTAGACCAACTTACGGCCCTCCCCCTCCTCAGCCCCCAAGACCAACTTACGGTCCACCAAGCCAGCAGCCTCCTAGACCAACTTACGGTCCTCCAAGTCCGCATCCACCTACGCCGACCTATGGTCCTCCAAGTGCTCAGCCTCCTCGACCAACATACGGTCCTCCTTTCTCTCAACCGCCTAGACCAACGTATGGTCCTCCAAGTCCACAACCTCCTAGACCAACTTACGGTCCTCCCCCTCCTCAACCACCTAGACCGAGTTACGGTCCTCCAATACCACAACCTCCTAGACCAACTGGTCCTCCTCCCCAGCAACCAACACCTACGTATGGACCGCCAAGTCCTCCTCACAGACCTACTATACCACCAACATATGGGCCACCTAGTCCACCCAGACCACATCCATCCTATGGTCCTCCAGTATCAACACACCGTCCGCCATTTACACCAACATCCCCTCCATATAACGGTAGGCCACCCAAACCAGAAAGTCCACCTCCATTCCGTCCATCCTCAACAAGACCACCGCCAACACCTGAAGAGCATCATGATGTAACATAGTAATAGGAATATATAAACTGAATACATCATTAATATGCTTTTAGCATCACCATCACCACGAACCTGGTATGCCATTCGACTTTACGTATGCAGTGAGGGAACCTGAATATGGTAACGACTTTTCTCATAATGCAATAAGTGATGGTGATATTACTAAAGGCGAATATAGAGTACAATTACCGGATGGCAGAACACAAGTTGTGAAATACACTGCTGATTGGCAGCACGGATACCATGCTCAGGTTAGAACTAAATTTTCCATGGATTTGAAGAAAGTGTTGGGTTTGAAGCCAATGGATTAAAAGAAATTCCTTGTTATCCGCCTAAGCTTTCGCAATTAATTTATTGCTTCCTCAGAGACAAAAAAAAAATGAATAATTAAACAAGCCAGAATAGACATAAATTATGCACATGTGTATTGTGGCTTGTTTAATTATTCCATTTTTTTTGCTTATAGCAATAAATTAATTGTGAAAGCTTAGACGAATAACAAGGAATTTCATTTAAGCCATTGGGTGTATAGCAATACTTTCTTCAAATCCATAACAAGGACAGCCGGTACTTCTACAAAATCTAAATGTTCTATGGTCAACTATAGAATAAACGATTTACCACTGAGAGAAGAAAATGCATTCCTTTAACCAAATTCACTTTGTTGGAAAAATGATTGAATTAATAACATTTTTAGTCAAATTGAACGAAATGAAAAGGTTATAATAACTAAAAAAGAATGTTGACAATATTTTGTTAATTCATCAGTGCACCATTTGTTAGCAGGATCATCAGTAACATATTATGTGTGAATAAATTAAAAATATGTTGTAGTTTTAATTAAACCATAATTATTAGAAGAACGCTTTACAGTAGCATATTTTAAAACACATGTTTGATTTCTTTAACGAAACTCGTTTTATTATTAATTTAATAAAGCCAGTGGATTCACGTGAGTAACAGTTTTCTACCATATAGTAATAAATAAGTTAAATATGTATATTATTACGTATTTCAGAAATCGCCGTGAAGATGGCGCGTCTTCTATTTCACACCAGTAATGACGCATATTGATCATAAAACACAACAGGCAGTCAGTCATAAAATATTAATCTAGTACATTTAGAAGTTAAACATCCAATAGGAGCTGTAAACATTAAAATAGCGGCTAGTGGCAGTGAAGTCTATGAAACTGCTATTTTTTTGAAGTTATCAGTATATCCCATCTTAGAGATATATGACACATTATATCATGAATATGATGTGATAAATATAAAATGGCAATAACAATAATATTATTAATTGAAAATCAGTTTTGTTTTGGCTCACCCTACTGCTGTTTAACACAACAGAAATTTCGAAATAACGGATAACATTTATTGATTTTAACTTAAAATTGTTTAACTTAATAACTTCTACTTCTTATTTTAATAAACTCTTTTGGCAGATTTAACTTAAGTAATTGTTTAGCTTATGCAGGCAGTACGGCTGAGACGGAAGGGTGCATCATTGCCAATCTTGAAAGTCAAGCAGCAATATGCGGTACCGGTTGTTGGTTGGGTCACCATTCGGACAACGCCTCTCAGTGGCTCGGTGTGTTCCGGTACTCTAGCCAAGGGCCTTTTCAAGGCCTGTAGTGCTGAGTTATTATTATAATTGTTTAGCTTACTCAAAATCCTTTTTGCTCTAAAAATTGAAGGTCTAAAATAAATCTGTTTTAATTGTTAAAGCTACCAAAGCTACGTAATTACTTTAACACTTACATTTCCTTACCTTTATAAACATTTTTGTTTGATTGTATTTACCCATTTTTTTTTTTTGTTGCATCGCTATTTTAATTCTTTTTCTTTTCACGTGTGTAAGTAAAATAGGAAATAGTGATAATAATAACAAAGTCATAACAAGTACTTTTTGTGTCCGCGTTTTTTTTTATGTCTACGTACGTTTGACATAATGGGTACATCACTAACACTTCAAAAACTTGAAGACGCTGAATTCCCGATAGAAAACCGCAGCTACATTACTAAGAAAATAATTCTGTTCTTATTTTGATTTCTGTTGAATTCAATTACGTTAAATACTTTTTCTTGTCGTAGATAAGTTACGAAGGCCAGTTGAATTACCAATCGTTTGCACCTTCTTCTGTTACACCAACATCTGGTAACACACCTCAGCAACCGTCCACATCGGGTGGGAGTGGCTACAAATATTGATGGAGGGAACGACTAATAGATAAAGAAAATCACACTGCCTGACGACATTGCCCTCGAGAAGAAATAGTGTAGTATTAAATAATAAGTACTTCCAAAAAGATATAATTACTCGATAACGATATTTTTTTACGAACAAAGATTATAGTAATTATTGTTTTATTTTTTTATTTAGTCTTCTTCAGTATTCTTTTTGTTAAGTAAATACGTACATTACGATACTCTCTTATTTATAATATAGGTACTACTTTTAGACTTGTATATGTATTTTTATATTTTAATAAGAAAATAAAAAATAAATTATGTTTAGTGTTTATTAAATAGCATTATTTTAATATGTAGGCTGTCTATAAGTCAAGTGGATAGACATATTATATCACCCTGAACTAAATATCTGAATGAACCTTGGTTCGTAAATGATTTATTTTAGAGATACAGAGTCTATTACTAAATCAAGAAAAGTGCGTACATTAAAGTCCAGTAAAATGCACTGATTAATGCACCGTTAATTTCTAACGTTTTCTAAGGCATACAACATGATCGTTTTCTTTTTCTTTTCGAAATCATCCAATGTCTCAAAAATATAAAAAAAAAAATGTATTCCAGACATTTTTGGTTATACAATAACTTGGATGTAAGCAACTATAACCAAACTTACAATATGGTGGTATCAAGATCTAGCATAATGCCCGTAAGAAATAAGAAACTATATAAGATAGCAGATAAGAACCGAAACGTCTTATAAGATTTTCGAAAACGCTATTAGGTGGGAGAGCAGAAATATCTTGACAATGTGTTTTTAATTTTCCTGGCATGAACAAATAAAAGTAGGAGTAGACCCGTCATCTACGGCTCTGCTAAGCCAGGACAATCGGCTCTGAAAACCAGAATTTTTTTAAGATAAAATCCAGACATTTTTTATGAAGACGAATTTTATAATGCTGAAAATACAATGAAAATAAAAATATTTATTACATAAATTTAGATTTAGTAATAAACAGTCAAATTTGTAAAATACATACATTAGAAACTTAAAGTTTTCATTAAAAATTTGGAATAAAAATTGTTATAATGAGAGACCGCCATTTATTAATTATCGATCCACTCAATATTAGTCTGCGTACTACATATGTACAGATACCCCACCGAAGACTAGGTCTTTGAATACAACTCTATTTTTGGTTTTAGGAAAAAGTCTTTTGTACAAAAGTTTTACAGAATTCAATGCTGCATAACCTAAAAATATTTTTGACTATACAAGGTGTTCCAAAAGTAGGGAAGCGCATACTTGCTGCGTTATTTTAAACAAAATCCTATATATGTGTAATAACAACGGGTTAAGGCGGCGTAGTTTGAATATGCATTTGTTTTAGTTATTTATATTTTAATTATCATACATACATACCTAGCTTGATACAACAGTGAAATTAAAATGATATAATTATATACAGGTATCCATTATAGTCCTTAACTTCAGCCCAAGCTAACTTAATTTTATTAAATAGCAGCCCATATCTTTGCTTGTACTAAATTAACCTGTCACGCAAAGCCCTTTCAATTCATACTAAACAGTTGTACCGACTAATACAGAGGTATTGTAAATAATTATTTTTAAATAAATCAACGAATTTTTCATTAATTTTCAAGCCAGTTCAATATATAACTAAATGAAGGCCGCAAATTAGTAAGCATATATCGGCGTCAGATCATAAAATACAAAACTAATAACAAGTTTTTTTGAAAATAGAAAGAAGTTAAATTTCATTCGTCTATGATTAGTAGAAGCTATATTATCGACCTAGTTATTGGAAGTTTTGGATTGGTGGTATTATGGAATAAATAGTAACAAAAATATGTGTATGTAAATGTGTTAAAATGTATGTGTGTGTTTGTTGAGATGTACGTGTTTGTTAAAATAGGATATGAATTTGATTTAAAATCTAATAACAACTTAATGAATATAAATACAAAATAGAAATACAAACATGCTACAGAAGAATGGTGTTATACTATAAAATGCCATAACTGTAATGCGATATATGTTGGAGAAACAGGAAGACGATTAGAAATAAGAATTAATGAACACAGATCATAAAATTTATCCTAGGAGATCTGGGGAACACAACAAAAAGAATATAGTTCAACTACAACGACAATAAAACAAAATTAAAAAAAAATATAACGCAATACAAAACGCCGACGTCAGAGGTATACGAAAAAACACAAGATTTAAACATAAACCAGTTAATAGACCTCAATAATATACTTACTCCCCACAAAATAGAAAACAATACAATTAAATTAAGAATACAATTAGTGACAAACAGAGATATACACAATTACAAAACTAGAAGAATATCACATATAAGAACCGAAAAATACGCACATCAAACATACGCACAATCTTTGACAATATCGACAATAAATATCTATAATAAAATCCAAAGAAATAAGAAAATGCCCCTAAGAAAAAAAAACCTTCAAAATATAATACATTACAACTATGTAACCGAAGTCGACAAAAAAAATCAAACAAGACTGCCCTCAATACTGTAACGTTTTTTCTTATTTTAAAACGTTGTCCGGGTTTTAGAGACAAACACACAGGCGATATATTTAAATTCACTTATTCTATAACACAATTAGGTATTTAAAATCTATTAAAATGCTTATTAATTAAATTACTTAACACTAATGTCTTTATTTATGTAAACGTTTATTTGCACCGATATTTATATTCACACGTACTAATTCACTTCGCGAACCGCACTATCGAACTCGTATCGACTGACTGCCTCTGGCAATCCGACGCGTTTATTATAGCTGGCGTGAACTTCCAGATTGTTCGAGCCCTTCTAGAACGTCTTCCCGATTCCTTCCAGAATATTCTCGAATCTTCACCGGTACTGCCTCTGTCTCTCGTAGGTAGTTCTTTCTTCCGCTATGCTAGCGGCATCTAGGGGCGCCTATCGGAACCGCCAGTTTAAAAAGTTGGCGCTCGTTACAATACCATTAACCTGAGTTCCCAAGGTTAAGATGAGGGATGAAGACTGAATATGTATAGAGTCATTATATATATTTTTTTTGTTATGTTTTAATAATGTATTTTAATTTTTGTCTCCGTACATATTCTGTTCAAATTTATTAAATAAATAAATATATAAATATGTGACTTCTATAGTGATCATTTATTCATAAAATGTTTCTTTTTTAAATTGGTGTTGTAGATTATGATGTTAAAACTAACGAGTTTTTCTATTTCCCAACGTTTTGGTAGTAGGATACTACCTTTTTCAAGTTATTATTAATTCTGCTGCCTTTTATTTATTATTAGGCTTTCTTACTTTGTAAGTTTAGTAGTTTTTAGACTTGCTGGCAAAGATAACAAATTGTTTTATCGATAATATGTAATTATTTAATACTTTTATACTACCGCCAAGTCGGAAAATTAATAATGTAAAAAGAAACTCATTATTTATTTTAACCTCATGACCTACAATCCATATTTACAGGAAATATTTTGTTTGCATCGAAGAAGGTCAAAATATAAAAAAAATATGTAACTTCTATTTTTTTTTTATTTCTTTCGATTTGCAATTCTTTTGCAGGAAGAATTTGTAGAAAAAGTCGTATTAGCAGTTGACATTAGAGATATCACTTCTCAACAGCTAAATGCAATTACTAATAATAAATAGGAAACTTATAACGTTTAATACCTGATGTATAAAATTTTATATGGGGCGTTTAAACAAAATGATAAACAAAATTTACACGGTTAAAATTAAGAATTTTTACATATTTGAGTCAAAACTAATATTTCACAAACTATCAAGAATAGCGATATCAAATCCTTGTTCTGTGCGATCTAAAATGTTGCATTGCAACTATTAGGTAGGTGCTGTAAAAAATATTATTTTCATTAAAAAATAGAAAGTTTTGTTAATCTAAAGGCGCCCATATTTGAGATCATATATAATTTGATGATGAATGCTGCAACACTAAATACCTTGTACATATTTGATTTTATTCGAAAAAATGAAAGAATGAAAGAAAAATTTAACAAAAGTGCAACTATTTCAAACAAATGATGTGATAAATTTATTGGATCGATAAAAATTGAACCGTTCCATTTGAAATACAAAATTTGACATCAGCCACGCTGTATGTCAGATGTGCAATACAGTTGAAAATATTCTCAGCAAGTTTCAAAATCAAAGTCCTACTAAAAGTTGGTAACAAATTTGTATGTATATGTATAATATACTTACACCTAAATCCCTTAAGATTCACAAACTTTCTTTTATTCATTACTTGCTACATATAAGGTCTAGTGTAATACTTATCTGGGTGAGAAGGCTATCTTTACACGAAAATGTATTTGATATATCTACCGTTTTGCACTTAACTGCGTAGGGTCGAAACAGCCCACATCCGCGCCACACTGCCAAAATGTCCTCACCGCAAGACTTTCGCTAAAGTTCTGTAATAATCATTATAGTAGATAAGGGCTTCATGCCGGTTTCTCCGGCGCAATTTAATAATCTACAGGCGAGATATTTCCTTCGTAAATTTTAAGCTGTGAGGACAAGAAAGGTTCGTGTAGCAGAATTACTCAAATAATCTAACTTGAGGGAATATTATGTTCGACAGTATTAAGAAGTACATTACCAGTTGTAAAATTTTATGCTTAACTAAGTTTAGAAACTTGGGAAACCAAAAATTAAAGTTATTTTTTGATGAATTGATATTATTTATTATATACTATTTTATCATTTGTCTTCTTCTGCTATCTTATTTGTATTAGCCTAAATCTTCCTAAACGATTAAATTATTGGAACGTTGCCACTTATTTTAATTAAAGTCGAATATAACATTTTTTTTTTATATCCGGCTTTAACCCACAACATTAAATTTATTAACCACTCAAGAAAAAAACTACTTAAGTTAGAATAGTTATAAACTAATAGAATAGTGAATATTGAACAAAATGTAAAACAATATGTGCTTGAAAAAGTCATGATCAAGATGACGAAACAACCGTAGCATAAACAATAAAAGATATATATAAATTATTTAACTAAACGGCAAAAAAAAATCAATAAAAAAAACATATATTCACACATATAATATTTGTTACTGTCGATTTAAGTAGATATTCTATACCTATCTCGAATCGAATTTAATGTATCTTCAAATAGAACCGAAACTCAGTCATTTGGGTGGTTGGTGGTAAAAGATTTCTCCCTCTATATTTCTTAAAATAATATAGTTATGTTACTCAAAATTTGAGTTGACAATTTTACAAAGGTTTTTTCGTTAAACAGAAAATTTCATAAAATTTCAGTTCGGTATATTATACTAACCAATCTTCCACTTGTATTACTAATCTATATTTATATCAAAAAACATTTATTCAACAGAATAATGATAGAATTATTAATTTTTCTAATTTCTTTTTAGCCCACAAATTTACGGAAAAAAAATAAACAAAATATTAAACCTCTACTTTTATATTTCGACTCTGGCGTGACTCTCCGTCAAACTTTTTTAAAATTTGTGGTAGAATAACATACTAAAGCCTAATCTAGTATATTCAGTGTGTAGCGTACCGGTTAGCTGGCCAAAATTGGCTTTATAAGAAATTTTTCTAATGTGTGCATAAATGTCTCGTAATGTAAAATTTAGGACATTAGACAATTTCTATCTCTTGCGTAACGAGCATTAACTTTCCAGATATAATTTGAGGGTTAAATGTACTAATTAAAGACTAAATTAATTATTACAAACGACAAGAGCGTGAGGTTGTATAGCATCCTCGTAGTAGCTTATGCAAGAATTAGTTATTGTTATGAGATGGCATCTATATGGTTAGACGATTTGTTCTGTTCACTGGCGACTCTTCAGCAGTGACTATAGGTAGAGTTTATTGTCAAGTAGATGTTATTATACACTTTATGAAATGAAATAAGTTTACGCTCTTAAGGTGTCTAAGGGCCTTGTTCAATGGTATATGTATTCTTCAAGTCTTTAATAGAGTAACGATCTTCCCAAAGTCCTGTACCTGATCGTGGAACATGGCCCAATCTAATTTCCTCATTCCCCAAAATGGAACCGGCATTTAGTATAACTTGTTCAATTCAATGTAGGTGTTTTCAGTGTCGACAATGGCCTGCAAAAGCGGAGACAAATATTTGAATACCTTTATAGTCAAAACTTCAAGTAACTCCTTGATCCTTAGTATAGTATGATTCGGTGAAATCTATCATGTTCCAAACCAGTGCAGTTGCCAGTTTTGGAACCAGAAATTCTTGGTTCCAACATTTCTCCTTGCTAGAGTGGTCACCTTCTTCCTTCCTCTCTCGAATGAGTTAATTATTTTGTGCTAGTTCTTCTTTTTATTATAAAGGATGCAGCAGCAATACACTCAAAAAAAAAAACAGCCAATCCAGTTTGAGTGAGATAAAAGACTATGCGGTAATGGCAGGGGGTATAGCAGACCGTCTTCTCTCTCAGTTGTTTTTTTTTGACTGTATGTCCGTCTTTTATTACTCCAACTGTATTCTAGACAGCTAAGTAATATTTTGAGGATGCAATATACTGTTAATTATGCACCTTTAGAAACTATACCTTATGTGCTGGGACGCTCATAAAGAAGCATATTTTTTAATGGAACATTTGTATATTTTTTTAACGGGGTAGATGAAACGCTAGCAATTTAATGTTTATCAGGCACACCCGTAGAGGCAAATCTCCCTTTTTAATCATTACTACAGACCCGAAAAAAAGCCGCTGCTGTAATTGACCGGAGCAACATTCGATAGTCGGGGTCCCTTAAAGCAATCGGCTATCATAGGAATTATGTTATGACACTTCGTTCCACCCTAGATTATGAAAGTGATTTTTTGGTTATCGAGTTACTGTCTCTGTTAAAAAATTGAAAAAAAAAACTCTAAACCCATGGCTATCATAAAAGTATTTTTAATACGCCCAAACGCTTTCAAATCCGGCAATATCTATTGTGCAGAGAGCCTAAAATTAGGTCAAGATTCCAGTAATTTGTTTTTATTGCCGAATATATAGGGTGATAATAATAATAATAATAAGCTTATTTCTTTCTAACATTTTCTGATACGAACAAAGAACTCAAATAAGCATATCATACAAAAATGAAAAATCGAAAAAGAATCACAGAATGCACTTCAAAAGCTAGTAATTAGCTTTTATCTTCCAGTGCCATCTGAATAACGGATAACATACTTTTTTTTACCAGAGCAACAAATGCCTATAACTAACTTAAATTTATATTTTGTGATGGTTCTTGAAATTGATCCAAGACAAAAACGTAAGAAGTACGCTTACAATTTGGGATGCAACCCAAAAATACTGCTTTGGATGTATACAGCGATAGTGAGACCGATCATCACTTGTGCATCAGTAGCATGGAGCAAAAGAACTAATCTGGCCACCCAGAAATAACCTCTCGAAAGTGCAAAGATAGCTATGTGTATATATAACGGGGGCTATGAGAACCTGCCCAACAGCAGCTATCAAAGTAGTATTGGATCTTACCCCTCTCCATATTGTAGTGGAGAGCGTGGAAAAAAGAACCACACTCAGAATGGTCAAGGAAGGAATGATTAGCCATAGGCCTCAATCTCCTGACGGTGATCAAACCTAGGTTATGCCCCGGCATGATATGTTAAGAAAATTCAGCTTTGCAGTAACAGGAGTGAGTGGGATCATAACACCATCTTGAACTTGAATAGAAATGCCATCAAATGGTGTACTGATGGTTCCAAAACGGCAGAGGGAACTGGAATAGGAATATATGGGCCTAGAACCACATATTTCGAGAGCTTGGAAAAATATCCAAGTATATTTTAGGCGGAAATACACACTATTGAAAGATGTGTTACCATATGATCAAACCAAAAACTGGGCACGATAATAAATAAATAAACTACAAAGTTATATCATTGATATAAATATTCAATGACATATTTACTTAACTATTGCAAATATCACAAAATAGCCAGATTAAAGATTTTTCAAATTCTAAATATAAATTTTGCATAGATAACTTTTGCGATATATAAGGTTCTGCAGAGGAGTGTCCACGATTGTTTATTTGTTATTAAACCGAGAGGTTTAATACACGGTAAGATAGAAAGTCGGTATTAAGAGTTTATCTATACTTTCTTAAAGTTCGATGAATTGGAGATAAAATTGTAGAATGTCATTTAGTGCCAAAGTCGATAACAAGTATTGATTTTTTAGCTTCAATTAAAGCAATGTGTAAAGATTTCTTTTTCGTTTTCTTTTTTCAAAAATTATTAATATATTTTAGAAGATGGTAAACGTTTACAACAAATTAGGAAATAGATTTTGTACATTGGCATGCTGCTTCATATACTCTCTCCTCCCAGCTTATTCATTTTTATTATTTTTTATATAAGCGGAGAATATTTCATTTCCACATATCACTTATCAACTGATAATGCTTCAGAATATTATTTACTAAACTGAGCCACTAGAAAGACATCCAAAAATATGGAGATATAGATATGGCATCAATAGGAAAAACTCACACTTAAGGCTGGTTTACATGAAGCTAGTGGAGAAGCAAGTCAAGTCAGCAAGTAATTTGCTGCAAGTTACTTGCTCTGCGTAAATATTTACATGCTTCCTATTTCAGGCAAGGCAAGTACGGTAAAAGTTGTCAGGCGTTCTAATAAGACAGTCAAGTGAATAGAACTGAATAGAGGCTTACCTCCTGCAATAAAGCTATTAGCAAGCGAAAAGAGACAGATTCAAAAAATTCTGTGAAGACATCGCTTCAAGACTACACAAAGTAATGGCGAAGGGCAGAGTCGATACTTGAAGGCAAAGTGGGTATCTCGGAAAATCTACCTGGACAACATGGAAGACCTTCCGAGAAAGGTATAACAGGGCTAGATACATTAGTAATAGCGACAGTTGAGATGGAGTATAAGTATCTTTCAAAACACCGACAGTAGTCCGGTCTACTTCAGAAAGGCAGGACGAAATCCTACCACACAAGATAAGGATAAGTCGGAGTAGTTTGGAGCTGGGTTATATTCCAGAGTTTGGAGAAGTAAAGTCATCTTCATACCAAAAGCAACATTGTGCACCTTAAATTCCACAGACCACCAAACGGTGGAAAAGGCTAATCATCAAGATAATCATATTAAAATAGGTATCACGCGTATTAAATGAGCAAATCCATTAAGAGTGCATTAATGGAGCTCATGGATTGAATCCAAGGTGCATAATGTGCGCCTTTCTAGATATAGAGGTCACTTTCGACAACACTGAATATAAGTCTGTCTGGATTCTGGATTGTTGGTTGGGAAGGGTGGCTAGCCACGCGCACTTAGGCCACTCTAACCGGGCCCATTGTGCTACCTTCCCTAGGCGGCGTTACTCACCCGCAGCCTACTCGAGCCAACCCAAACGAAGGACGAACTCGAGCAGCGCAGCATGCGAGGCGCCGCCAAAGCTGGCCATACTGGGCCAGAACTCCCCCAGGATGGAACCTCTAAGTTGTGCAAGCGCCGGACAGTCACATAAGATGTGCTCCGGTGTCTCGTCCTCTAGGTAACATGCACGGCAGAGTGGGCTGCTAGTCAGTCCCATGCGGTGCATGTGTTTATTAAGTTTGCAGTGGCCAGTCAATAGCCCTACAACTTGACGTACTTTACTGCGAGAAAGCTGCAACAGTATCTCGCTGTCCTAGGCGACAGCCTGGGTATGCTTTGCACGCCTGACAGCAGGTGGTTATGGATGCCCATCTCTCTTCGTGTAGAGTAGTGGTCCATTGGTTTATTAGGGTATTGAGTGTAGCCGAAGAAATGGGAAGAACAGGCTCCGGTCCTACGTAAGGAGAACACGAACCCCGTCTCGCCAACCTATCGGTAGCTCGTTTTTCCAGATTACCTTTATGACCTTTAACCCATCTGAGTACAAGTCATTATCAATTGCGATCGCTTCCAGGCACTATGACACTGAAGTACTAGGCCCGAAGCGATCTATAACTAGTAAGGGCTTTAAGGGCACTTGATATCACTGTAAAGGGCAATGCGTCGTCCCTTAATGCCCCTTGCTAAAATTCTTCGGCACCATGCAGGATCGCCAAAACTTCGCTTGAAAAACCGTAGCGACCTACCTAGTGCCAACTCTAGTTGAGCTTGAGGTCTGAGAGAAAACTCCCGCACCTGTTCCTGTTTTTGTCTTTGATCCGTCTGTATAGACAGCAATCGAAGGCAGTGATTCGACGCAGGGTCGACATGAACGCGGTAGTGTCTGCCGAAAAGCAAACACGGAGGCACACAGTCCTTCGCGGCACCAAGAAGAGGCGCTTTAGCGACGCCCTCATGGATGATGCGCACGTGGCCGCGACCCCCCACTCCCCGATCAGAAGACCCGGGACCGCAACCTTATAGCCGCTCTAAAAGCAGTCTCCTCCACGAACAGATCCAGGGAGGGACACACAGAGGGCTTCCATTGCCGCGTCGGCGTAGTGCGCATTGCCCCTGTAATGCTAAGACATGCTATGCGCTGCACATGCATCAGGTCATTCCTGGCTACCACTCGTCTCACCCTTGGCCACCGACAAGGCACCATAAGTTAGCATGGGCCTAATTATGCAGTGTACAGCCACAAGGTAATTTTCGGGGAGATCCCCAAGTCCTACCCAGGACGGCGACACTGCCAAAGGCCTTGCACGCTTTCTCAGCTTTTGTTTTGACATGTTTGCTCCAGCTCAGTTTTCTGTCAAAAGTGATACCCGATACTTGGCTTCGTCCGAGAAACCGAGAGCAGTGCCAAACAAGTTGTGGTGGGCGGAGTTTTCCCACCTTTCTTTTGTAAGTAAAGAGTACCACTCTCTGATTTATCTGGTTTACAGAGAGGCACGTTCTCTACACCAATTTTCGAGACCTTAGAGCAGTCTGCATCAAATCGCAGAGCACGCTCTCAATCTTCCATCAATGAGGATCGTAATATCGTCCTCATATGCAATTGTGTAGAAGCCAGATGTGTTCAGCGCACGAACGAGGTCATCTACCAGATATAAGTCTGTCAAGGAAGCTTTAATCAACAGGAGGTTAGATGGTGCGAACTCCAGATGGATGTCGCAGCTACTTTCAACAAAATTGGCGAAGCGCAGGTGGGGCACCATATTGGTTAGTACGATCAGAGGATGCCCACAAGGGGGAGTTACATCGTCGCATATGTGGGGCTCACTACTAGATAACAGCATTCATAAATAAAAGGAAATTAAAAGGCCATAAAAATAGATGGGTAAAACATAGATTTGAGAAAGGTGGTTAAATATTTAGGCCTTATCCTAGACAATAAACTTCTGGAATAAACACAAATTTGAAGTAAATATGAAGACCAAAAACCCTGATGGTGTGAAGAAACTTGCGGGAATAAATTGGGGATCCAACTTAAAGACACAGCTTTGAATGTATACAGTGATATTGAGATTCATCCTTATTGATGAGTCAGTAGCTTGGAGCAAAAGAACTAATCTGAGCACCGCGCGAATTAACCTCTCTAAAATGTGAAGATTAGCAGCGGAGCTATGAAAACCTACACGACCGCAGTCATCGAGGAAGTATATAATACCCAAAATTCCTGGTCCATTTTCGGCAATTTTAACTTAATTTTAATTGAACAGTTAGTACATTTCTACACAAAGGATGAAGAGCTTAATGGCGAATAAGTTTTTAACATTCTGTGATTATGGCGACGTTTTCAGAACACTCGGTGTAATCCAAAATAATTTTTAGATATATTCCGTTAGGACTAATTGTACCATGTACCTACAATATATTTCTTGATAAACGGAAATTAAGCTTTATTTTAATGGATTATTACAGCATTGGTTAGCAATTTTGTATTCTCGTTCTAGGATCGATACTAACCACTGCTGCGTACATTATTAATCAGATCACGTTGAAACACAAAATTCGTAGAATATATTTTATTATAAAAATATAGTATATACATAAAAATACGTACAAAAATACAAAAATGTATACATGTGTATATAATAAATACATAATGATCTGAGGTATCGTGATATAAAAGA
The DNA here is from genome assembly GCA_004143645.1 of Protaetia brevitarsis. Taxonomy (NCBI): domain Eukaryota; kingdom Metazoa; phylum Arthropoda; class Insecta; order Coleoptera; family Scarabaeidae; genus Protaetia; species Protaetia brevitarsis. Next base: position 40,761 of record RXPK01001021.1, on the reverse strand, counting down.
AGCGTGCAATGTGAAACTAGTGATGATTATTATCGTAATTACTATATATTACTTTTAACACAAGTAGAAGAAATCGAAAAACGGGATGTTATTTAAATGGTAACTGATCACATTATCTGCACGTGGTACTCTTGTATCACAGCAGAAAATAAAGTTATTGACATTTGTATTCATAAATACACATCTCATTGGGATGTTATCCATGAAATGAAGATCCAAATGAACACAAGATCGAATTCTAGACGTCATTAGATTCGGGACACCACTGACAGAAAATATGTAAAAATATTTATGGGGGACCATACACGGGCAAGGGCTTGTTTCTGTTGTAGTTACTGTAACCATTATCGAAATTAATGCCGTCATTAACCCCTACGTGACCGGTCCCAGTAGCGCCACCACCAATATTGTTATAGCCCCTATCGTAATTTCGATTGTCGTACCTGTTGTCGAGAGGAACTTGATTAAAATTTCCTTGGTTTACATCAACTGGTGCCAGGTAACGGCCTCCAGAACCACCAACTGGGAAATTTCCAGGAGTACCATCAACTCGAGGTGGGCCGTATTGATTGTTAGGTACTCCTCCTAGGCCATTAACGGGGTTTACACCACTTACAGGGTTCACACCGTTCACACCATTTATGTTGTATTGGTCAGGATAACGGGCTTGGCCTTCGTACCTGACATCAGCATGGAAACCAGTTTGCCAATCAGCGTAGTATGATACCACTTGAAGTCGACCGTCAGGTAATTGGACAGAGTATTCACCTCTAACTTGATTTCCGTCGCTCTTCTCTTGTCTGCCATAGTTGTTGCCAGAATAATCGTCTTTTACCTGGTATCCAATTCGTAAGCCATACCCTACGAGGAAAATGTATGTATTTATTTTTGTATTACTAGATATAGTATAGCTGATTTATTGAAGAGAACTCAATGATACTTTCAATAATACTTAAGTAAAATACTAGACCACTAGAGGACAAGCAAAAACACACCCATATAAAAAAGGGAGAGCAATAACCATAGAATTAACACCTACTTACAACAGTAGACAAAAGATGTTAGAATACAAACAAGAAAAGTGAAACGCTTATTAGAAAATACAATAGTAGACACGCAATTTGGTTTTATGGGAATACAACAACTACAAGAAGTTCATATTGACATCCAAATTGAGGTAATAATATTAAGGTAAATGATAACCCAAAATTTAGCAGAATTACTAATAAATATTTGAATTGAGAAATAAACCATTGGGTTATCATTTACCTTAACTACAAGAAGTGTTGCAAAAAATCGCCTGGACAAAGGCAGGCAAAACAGTAAAACAAGAAGGTCGTTAAAATGTAGTAGGACTAGAGACCGGTCACTGCAAACTAAATCGCTGTGACAGTCCTGGTAGAAGACGCTAGTTTCAGATTTCGCCATTACGAAGAAGAAGCTGCAGTTCACGTTTTGTGCTAAAGCGATGGTCTAGTAAAGGCTAGATCTGCTTCTGCGTACGGAGAATTTCAAAGCAGTATGGACCGTTCTTTAGGTATATAAATCTCAATTAACTTTTTTAGGGTAAAGAGGATCACAATAGATTTGAAAGTGGTCGCGGTGAAATAGATCCTTATGACCACCCCAATCCAAATTTAATCTAGCCTAGATGAGGCAATAAAAGAGACAAAAAAGCAGGGGGAACGATACATTGTTGGGTACTGAAATTTAGATCAAATAAAAATGTCGGAACTCTGTTATGTGGACCACATAATACTAGTAGCAAAAAGGAAGATGAAATGTTGGAAATAGCAAAAGCTTGAGGATAAGTATAAACAAAGGCAATGGTTATCAGCAACCGTAATGAAAGACATACAATACGACTTGCAAAAGGTAATCTAGAGCAAGTTAGTATACATCGGCAAGCAGCAGTAACGATTTTTAACGCTTGCAATTATATCTCCTGTAGTGTTTTACGTAGGGATTAAAAAACACTAAGAATTTCTGAATTACAACCAAGGTGTATATATTAATTTTTCTTGTCTGAATCTCAGAAGAAATTCCTACAACGTCGTGTTTTCCTCTGACACATCAGGTTGTGGCAAATAAAATGAAATATCGCAATGTATTGCAGGTATTTTATATTTGTGAAGTTTTCAATTCGCTTCGACAAATTATCGACGGAACTAAATTGTCTTCAAACAATAATTACGTGTGTAAGAAGTTATTCTTACACACGTAATTACTGTAGGGGTATATCTCATTGCTCGTGTTAACGAGCAATGAGATATACGCCTACAGTCGCGCATGAATGGTTCTTAGACCTTCCTTCTCTTCATTTGGTGAAGTAGGGAGAGGCAAAAATGGAGCATCACAGATTGCAAGAGTCACCAAGTGACAAATTCCATATGAACCTTGTGGGAATAAGATCAAATTACATAAATTCAACATACCTTTTTAACACAGACAGTTTCTAAGAATCGATATGGATTACAAACGGACCAAACCTAAAAACGCGACTGCAGTCGAAATCTACAGTGCGCTGAGAAACGCAATAATCACTCTTCTACTAGGAAAATATGCCACGATCTTTCAAGCAGAGGTATTCGCAATATTACATTGCACAACAAAAATCAATCAAATAATTTATAAAAATAAGCGAATCTATATTGCAACAGATAACCAGGCGATATTAAGGATGCTAATGAACCCTAGTTTGGCAATGTATTCGAGAACTGAATAACCTGCTAAGATCGCAATAAAGTTGCTTTATTATAGGTGCCTGGATATTCCGCAATTGTAAATAACGAAAAAGCTGATGAGTTAGCAAAATAGGGGACTAACGGCTCTATTTAGGAGTATCTAAAAACACAGCACGGGAGCAGGTACGGAGTTGAGTCAAAACCAAAAACATATAGTACTAACATGGGATAAATTCGTGGAAAGACCTTTATTAAGAGGCCATTAAGAAAGAAGACTGAAGAACTACTGCAGCTCAATAGGAATCATCATTGTGCCCTCGTATAATAGGTAGTCTAACAGGGCACTGTACACTTGAAGAGCAGAAAATTGGAATCAACATTGGAGGGGCAGGATACCAGAATGCTGCAGAGCGGAGACTCCATATCAGACAGCTATTACATCGGAAAACATATATAATATCAAAAAAAAAGGTGTAACGGTAATGTAAATCCTAAGAATGTAAATATTTTGGTATAAATATTAAACAAAATAAAGACTATCTCAAATTCGGAAAATACACATAAATCTAAACAGTTTGCAGTACGTAAGAAACTTTTGAAAAGCCTCGTTTTCCTTATTTAAGCCACATCAATCTCAGTCGACAAGTCCTGGAGAATACTAGCAGATAACTTTATTATTTTTACAGCCGAGGAAAGATATTACTCATTCGCCATCTGTTTGTCATCCTTTAGATATTTATTCTAATTATACCCTCAATATTAGATCCGTAAAGATCTAGCTGACCTACTACATCTTCACTAGAAGATTTTAAAGTTTCAAGTGTGATTCAAATGTTGACTTGAAATTTTAGAGTTGGGTATTTCTTTAGAACATATTTGGTTTTACTATATTATTGTTTCTATTGTTTCTTAGAATTTAAGTAACAATATTTTTATATTACTATTTTTTTACTGCACTTATGTTAGTTTGGAAGCAACCTCATTCCGCTCATGATTTATAGAATAAAAACTTGAAACTTAAAATATTAAAAAGTACTAAATTTTATAATATTTTTGAGTGTAAGCATTTTCAATATTTTTTTCTTCATTCATTCATTGTTATTAGGTAGCGGACATTTTTAAGAACAAAAAAATAATGCAATTTGAAGCAGCGTCTAAATTTAAACATAAAACAAAGATCTTGTACGTTGGAAAAAGAAGCTGAGAATGAAGAAGGCAATTACAATTTTCAATTTTGTTCAATGTAATTCCAAAAGGAAGTCTACTGAATACAATTAAGGTTGGAAATTCAAGTAACACAAATGTTAAATTGTAATCAATTTACATATTAATTTTACAAAACAGCAAAACAATTTTCTGACTGTTTATTTATTAATTTTTCTGAGCAACAACAACAAGTCCTTGAATCAATTTTGCCCGAGAAAGAAGCAATTTTTAAGAGTTGCTAGTTATTTCTGCGATATTTTCCGCTATTTAACAATCTCAACAGTTTTCATAGCAAAGGAAATTTGTCTACATAGTTAAATTACGAATATGAAATGTGAGAAGCAAAAGCATACCACCCATAAGTTTCTTTCAAATAGTTATTGTTACTAATGTTAGATTCATTAATTACATAAGTAAATATTCATGTAATGAAGTAGCCACAAGAAAACCATTCCATAAATGTCATACAATTTTTTTTGAAATGTTCATAATTACCGGAGTATGAGCATGATCTCCGTGTCCTTCTATGTCATTTCCATTATAATAATCTGGACCACCAAAGTTTCCAATAGGGCCTCCTGGCCTGGGACCGTCCAATTGTCCTGGTCCATTTAATGATCCAGGGCCGTTTAGTGGTCCTGGTCCGTTTAGCGGTCCAGGGCCATTTAATGGTCTGGATCCAATTAACGGCCCAGGAGTGTGTAGTGGGACACCATATTGCGGCGCAGGTACTGGCGGTTCAGACGTTACTATACCAAAGCTGATTACGAAAATAAACGACAACATCTGAAAAAATCATTTTTGTAAAGTAATAGAACTCATTAGTTTGTCAAATGATAAAAATTTGGAATAAACCTTCGTATATACCTGCTTGGAAAAAATACTTCCATATTTATTTGTTCTGGAAATTGATATGCTAAGATAATATAATACATTGCTTCTTCATTTACCAAAAACTGTTTGGCACAAATTTTTATCGTCCATACCTGCATGTATTAAACAGGAAGGAATATAGTAAGCTTTCTTATAAGGCGTTACACGTATAATAATATCGATGAGCTATTGTACTACAGCCTTGGAGCCAGGCCTTATTGCTCGTCTTAAATGGCTGCGATGATTCGTAGAATCAAATTATTGCATACATGATTAAAAATTATTCTGTTTGAGTAATGTTTGTAACGATGAGAGACAATTATTTACAAAAAAAAAATAATTTGAAACTGCAAAATGAATAAAACACACACATACATTTTTTATAATAAATTTACGTGATATATAAACTGATATTATTGTGATTGTTTCACCACAGTTACGCCCAAATATAAATTATTTCACAACGAAACAAACTGCACATTCTATCATCTCCCCGGCTTATCCAGAACCAAATATTGTTTAATATGTAAGTAATTAAAATATATGCACAGTCCTAATCTTCCGCAATATTTTATGAATTCCCAAATCTTTAATATCAATCTATAGTAACTTTTCCAATACGTTTGCTGTCTTGCTACCTCACCTTTGAAATCATTTTCACTGTATAATCCAAAAACCAAACACTAATAATTTAAAAAAAGAGTATTTGCTACCACTCTCTATTGTTAACACTTTATCCTAACTAAACTTTGCTCTGACTGGCACATGAAAAACATATTTCTTTTATATATGTATGGAACAGATTTGGTAATCTATTGTCTTTATCTAAATAGAGTACTTTTACTACCTAGACTGCTCCCACGGAGTCTTCACTTATTTATTATGGTTCCTATGTCGTTACGATTAATTACGCTACATTCACAATGTATGGTGAGTGCGTAAATCACTCTACAAGGTTAATGAAATTATTTGATACCCTTATTTGTGTACAATTGTTAGGATTCGTAAATTATCCTCATAACATTAGTATGTGCACATCCATATGCTATTTTGCGAGCGTGTCTGGGAACAAGGAAGCGTGTACTGATTTTCACAGAGTAGGTACATTATAATTTTGCTAACGATTACGCAAGCTTCCCTGGTTAGTAGAACGCATGCTGTATTGGTATTTTATACGTGTACATATGAAATTAATCTTCAAGACTTGCTGAAGTAGTATTGAATAAATGGCACATTATTTTTGCTAAGCTTAGTAAAAAAGAACACCGGGAACTCTAAACTTTAGATTTGGATTAAACTCTGAAGAGGCCGAAAGAGTATTATGGTTTAAGAACAGCGTAATTTTTTAGTAGTCCACACGCCGTGTTTGGGTAAAGCGGTTCCAAAGATCTAATAATTTTAAATTTTTGTAAATATCTCGGAAACTATTACAGACATATTTTTGCTAAAATATAGTTTCAAGTACAATGGTAGCAGCAAAATCGAGACGATGTAGGAGCAAAGCAGATCTGCATGCTAGGGAGAGTATGTAAATTGATCCCTGTAATTTTTCAGTTACCGTTTTCCATTTATGGATTATATTTAAGTACTCTTTCGTTACTGTTGCATTATAATTTGTAATAACTAAAATGCTTACCTCTACTTAGAGTAGCATATTTCTTTTAAAAATATATTAAAATAACATAACCGATAAATGATATTAGAAATCATATATATTTATGTAATTCCTAAATTAATGATATATAACACATAAACATTATTGTAATGGAGTATATATAAGTTCTCTTTGAATATACAAAATAAATAATAACTTAACAAACAGTGAATATATGAAACTTAATAACGTTTTAGGAGCTAACAGTTTTATGGTAAAACTACATCGTATTTACATCAAAACGCATTAAAATAATGAATAGATTTAGGATGGAATCAATTTTATTGGTAAATATAGGCAAAGAGGCAATACAACAGGTGCATATTTTGTAAAAAAAAAAGATCGGTTAAAACTCAAGTTGTAGTGTAATTTTCTTTTCTAAGTCTTTTAAAATAAGTTAAATGGCGACACTTAATATCAACAATTTCCATATCCTATGAAATTTCTTTAAGTAAAGAAATTATCAAAAAATCAACAGTTAATGCTAACTGTAACTACCAAAGATTTAATACATCAAGTTTATATAGAAGTAGCGAGATTTCAAAAGCATTTCTATTTAAATTAAGTAATCTGTTTTAATACCTAGCAACCAAATTATGAGCATTTCTTATATGATTAAAGAATTATTATTACTATTACGTTAGCTTCTGTTAATTTATACAGCACATCTGCCTTTGATAAATTAAAGCATTATATCGCATCTTCTTTTTTGGAAAAATAATTCTAGTTTGGAGTGTCTTGACACTATGTTTTTATAGGGATTTCAAAATGAAGTTATTTAAAAAATACGCAATATTATGCCGTAAAATTTTATTAAAAGTTACAACCATAAGATCGTATAGCAACAAATAATTCAAGAACGATAAACAAAAAATAGCACTGCAAAAAAAATAAATCTTTTCTTATACATAGCAATCAAAAGAAAAATTCCCGCAAAGCAAACAATAACTGAGTACTTGTATTTTTTTCAGATATACTAATAGTTACTTAACGGTTCCGATTTTTACAGCTTCGCGAGACATTTTGTATAACAGTGAAAAACTTATAAAATTTATAAAATAAAAGTTACAACTATAAAATGATCGCGTAACATAAAATAATTCAAAAACAATAAACAAAAATATTGTTTTAAGATGAATATTGAAACGGGTTCTACATCCTTTTCTTATTGCTTTATTTATTTGCAAGGGTAATTTACCTTTCAATTCTTGACTCGTCTTCAAATTCCTTCTTTCAAACAAAATTACAAATTTATTATATTATTAAAATTTATTGTTATCAATCAATGTTACATATTCTGTGCTACAGAATTTACACTGGCAAAATGCTATATTCTGGTATAGCATCTCATTCTCTTTTACTTCGTAACCGTAAATACTTATTCAACGACAAAAAATGATACAGGACAGTATTTACAGCTGCATAACACTACGCACCGCAGCGAAGGTATAAAAAGGATCATCGTCTGTTTACAAGCGTATAAATTTACAGTGGACCAATTTTGTATTCCATATATATAAATCTACGACGTCTACCTTTCTTATTGCTAGCAAGGACTAGGAATAAGAATTGGTGTTTGGACTGTTTCCATCGTCTATTGGATTGTTTAGATCCGACCTTTCGCTAGTGTTTCTACTGCCATCATCAGGGTAGCCTTGATAAAAACTGTGGCTTACCAATTCCATATTTGGCGATGAAAATGTATTTATCTCTCATCATCACGTGCGTGCACACGATACAATACGGTCGTATACTGACTTCTCCGGGATACCATCGTCGGCAAAAGTCATATTTCATACGAGCGACATATTTATACAATCATATACAGTAGAAGTCAATTATAACAACGTCAGATGTAACGACAAGTTGCTTCCGAATTATTGGGTCTCTACTAATTTGTATATAACATATACAGTGAGGTCGTAAATGGTCCCCCCCCCCCTGATAACTTTTGAATGGTATGAGATAGAGCAATGAACAAAAACCAAGTGAAATTAGAGATAATTTGTGATTTTTTGCCTATAGAGATACGCACATGGCTTCTGATGTAAAATAGAGGGCGTAGCTATCTTTAAAATTTTAAATAGGAAGTAATTTCATTTAGAAGCTCATTTGGAAGATATTTCTATTACTTTTATGGCAATGCAAACAGTTTTACGAATTTCGAAATTTTTACCAAACATGCAAGATTAATAATTGGAGTACTTACGTTACTTTTTCTATAGCCCTCGTATAAATATTGTGGTTTTATGTGACTTAGGAAGCGATTGCTGTAAATATGACATATTTTACAATATGACGTTTTTGCAAAATTTAGCAAAAGTGTCTTATCTGTCAGTGTATGTGTCATGTGTGTGGGTGTCTATGTTACAGATTACTGTAACATACGAGGGCTATCGAAAAAGTAACGTAAGTACTCCAATTATTAATCTTGGATAAGTTGGTAAAAATTTCGAAAATCGTAAAACTGTTTGCATTGCCATAAAAGTAATAGAAATATCTTCCAAATGAGCTTCTAAATGAAATTACTTCCTATTTAAAATTTTAAAGATAGCTACGCCCTCTATTTTACATCAGAAGCCATGTGCGTATCTCTATAGGCAAAAAATCACAAATTATCTCTAATTTCACTTGGTTTTTGTTTCATTGCTCTATCTCATACCATTCAAAAGTTATCAGGAGAGGGGGACCATTTACGACCTCACTGTATAATATAAATCTCAAACTCTTGTAAAGACCCCTTTTTTACAACAAAGTTGGGTATAACGTCTAAATATTTAGCCTGCTTTTATATCCTGAGCTGGATATACCGACGTGTGAGACTGTTTGAATACGTAGAAAATATTTCTTTACCTTTATATTTTGCACGCCATATTTTGAAAAGAACTTAACTAATAAAAAAACGAAAGAAGGTTTCCCAGAGAGATATTTCTTGGAATTATTACACCAATATGAAACACGTAATTGAAAAAGGAAAAAATACCTATACGCAGCCTTGAAAAATTTAAAATTCAAAATTGTGTGCAATTAAAAAATATTTTTTTAGAATTTGCGCATGCGCAATCATAGGTCGGTTCTTAATTCCCTTGTTTATATGTCCCTCTGCGCATTTCATTGCTATTTACACAATTAACAGGGATGGAGCCATCTATTTACCATTATTTTATTCAGCCTAGTTGAGTTTATTATATACAGGTATTCCACGTAACTGGTTCATTAAAAGTTTATAATGTTCTATTATTTACTTATGTTTGAGATTTTGGCACCAGTATCTGTTCGATTGGAACTGTAAATGTAAAATACCTTAACCAAAATATCACTTCCGGTTGACGGGAAATGGATGTCAACTTTGTTATTTTAAATAGAATGATCTAACTTTTTATTCATTTTTGGATTCTACAACTATAAATACGTCAGTTTTCATTACCAATTCCTATAGCTACGTGTTGCCGTTTTTGAGTTATTTAAGTTTTTCTTTTTTTTTTAGTCACAATCATTGCCCCCATTCTGAAATTAATATCTCGGTTAATACTGCAAGTAGTGACTCCAAATTTGCTATGTTATGAACGTAGATATAACTCTAAGAAACGGAAAGCACACTTTACATTCTAACATACAGGGTGTTCAAAACTGAGGAACAAAGTGACATATTTTCAAATGCAGAAAACTCATTTTTTTAAATAGAACATCCTGTATTTTAATTCGGAATTAGGAAGTAAATATCATCCCCTATCACTTTATATGAGCATTCCCTATACCTATCTTTAATAGATTTTGAGATATGAGCGACTCTTTGTTAAACAGACTAAGTATTCTTTATTTTTAAATAGAACACCCTGTATTTTAATTCGGAAATAAGAAGTAAATATCATCCCCTATCACTTTATATCAGCATTCCCTATACCTATCTTTAATAGATTTTGAGATATGAACGACTATTTGTTAAACAGACTAAGTAGCCCTATCTTTGCGTGTTTGTAGATGGCTCTGAATGGGATTAATGTCAAATTCATTGACTAACCAAAAGTGTTTATGTATCATTGTAATACACTTTCGTACAACGCAATATTAATAGAAATGACTATTCGAACAGACATGTCAAAATCTCAAATATAAGTAAATAATAGAACATCATAAACTTTTAATGAACCAGTTACGTGGAATACTCTGTATAAATTTTATGGTAATCTGGATACTTTAAATTTATTCCATATAATAACAGAAATTGCGGGACGAACTTATCGAGAATTCAAAGAAGGATGCAGAAAAATACAGAAAACTCTAAGCACTGGTAGTGTTAAATCATAATAAAAACAGCAAAGTTCTGTGACGATTACACTTGGATCTCGTCAAATAACTACTAAAAATTTCTTGAAGCGCACATCTCAAGCTTTGCGCGGATATTCCACGAACTAGTAAATGTAACACCCCGCCATAGCGATAAAAATGGTTAGACCGTAGCAATGCAAACAATGTTAACAATATAGAAATATATGAAAAATAATAATGAAGTTAAAGAAAATAAAAACCCTTACGAGATAAAAATAAGGATCACTCCGGGATTCCAAATTGTTCTCACGAACGTATATCCCGAACTTTTCCATTTGAAAGGTTTTAACGGGCAGTTTTATCACTTCCTATATTTCAAGATAGAAGCAAGTGTTGATGTTGCTTTCATTACATCAATGCTTTGTTTCTTGTGTAGCAATATACCTAAGACATCAATACTAGTTTCCCTCTGGTGACCATTGATGTTTATCAACACTTTTGATTTTCCTTAGATTTGCGAGTTCACATTAAAAAAAGACTATCAGGCCGGAAATTGGTGTCAAGTTAATGAGCTACAACATTAATGCACGATTGAAATACAAACCATAAAAAGATCAGAATATTCCGGGTTCATTACATTATGATTACTTGTTTTGTTTGTTTTGTCATCTCAATTATAGTTTAGTCAAAGAAAAAGATCTTGAAGTTTTGGAAAAACTATTTCGCAAACTTCAGAAGTAGCAAATATTGAACTACCGGCGCACAGTGGTCAATAAGAGGAAAAAGCCTACAATTTTCCATTTTCTGCAAACAGCTTTTTATTGTCACTACACCTTCCTTAATAGCTAGGTAGCATATTTATAACAAAAGAATATCCAATTTTGCAATGCAAGATGTATAAATGAGGTAACAGTGCTGTTGATTGACCGGTCTAATTTTTGCATGACATTAATAATGGCTTTATTTCTTTATTTACTATATAAATCTTACAAAGTTTTATATTTATGCTTATACTTGTTGTAGTTACATTAGATGTTATCGTTTCTCCATTCAATGTAATTAACAAGTAGATCGTAAAAATAAATTTTTAAAATTTCAGTAAACCACAACTTTTGAGCGCCGTCAGCCGCCGTGTTGGGAATGGTTTTATTATGTTTATTAGGCTGCTAATTAAAGTTTAAATCCATTTTCAGATGCGGAAACCTGCGGAGAGCGCTTTTATTTACGTTTGTTTACTAGATAAACCTCAATGAGTATAGTGCCTCAATGTACTGTCGATGTTTTCATTGTTTATGTTGAATTAGTTGTATATAACACCCTTAATTTTTTCCAATCGCACATCCAGACGAAATAAAAATGGAAACTTTGGAAAATTTCTGTGTGTACTGCGATAATAGTTTGCCTTTATCTCTCAAACCAAAAACACGTAGTATATTTATTAAATTTACAATGAGTGTTTTTACAATTTCTCACCGGGAACTAGTGAACATTTTATTGGAATGTGACTGTAATATTAATAAATGTTTAGAATGCATTTCTACCCATCGTCTTTACCTAACACCGGACAACATAGATCGCATTCGAAACGATTTGACTAAAAGATTCATACCACACTTCAATAAAAAGTGGCAGAAAGCTGACCGAAATAAAAAAGGTTTCTTCAGTAATAATGAAGACTGGCTTGAAAAATCCTATTCCATTTCTTGTTTGGATTCAGAGAAAGGTCATCAATGTTCATCGACATTACATTCGAAAAGAGGTGGTCATCCTGAAAAGTCGTTCGAGGACACCTGCGAGAGAGTCACACGGTATAAAATAAAACAATTAAATGAAGAATATTCCGAAGAGCTAATTACATCAGCAGCAAAAAAAAAAGAGTCTGACGTAAAACCAGTCCGATTTAGTTCTATGAAAGCTTTGGCTTTGATATTGGATGTTTCAGTAAGTAAACACCAGTACGAAGTATTATAGAAATCATCAAAAGAAATTGGATGTGATATTTTTCCACTTTACTACCAAATACTTGAGAAAAACGAGAACGTTACCCAAATGACTTGGAAGATACGAAGATTTATGGTAAGGTTAGTCTACAAGCGTTGCTTGATAATACTGTATCAAGTATTTTATTGACAAAAGCCGAACCTGAAATAACCACTATGGAAGAGCTCACACTTATCACAAAATGGGGATGCGATGGTTCTTCAGACCATAGTGAATATAAACAAAAAATTACTGACGAAAACATTTCGTATTCGAATATGTTCTTAACATCATAAGTGCCCTTACATTTGTCAAATAAAAATAATGGCTCGCAGGTTTACTGGACCAATCCAACACCATCTTCAACAAGATTATGTCGACCACTGAAGTTCGAGTTTATAACGGAAACAGCCGAGACAATAAAGCTGAAGTTAAAAGAGTAGAAGATTAAGTAACACATCTAATTGTATTGTATTATTGTATTTCAAAATTATCCATATCTGTAAGTATAGAAACCGGTTGCATCTAAAAATGCAATATAATCTACAGATGTCCTTTAAAAAATCATCGATGACGTCATATGGTCGCAATCATAACAGATAGGATCATTTCAACGATACCAAAAATAAGTATTTTTAAAACCCTAAGTTACGTGTTTCAGCGATTTTGAATATAATTACAAGTAAAGGAATTACGAATTTTATGCATTACTTTATAATCACTCTGTATATGAAAACACATTGAAATTGTTAAGGTGAATACCTATACCTTAGAAACCTGTATGAAACATAAACTATCGACATTTACCATAATTTTTAATGGCAAGTAGTTTTTTCCGCGTTTCCCCAATTCTGAACCAGTGTGCGGCGTGTTTCGAAATGTCCCACAATATTAAACTTAATTATTCATTCTCGGAAACAACACTGTAAGAAAACCGGAACCTATAGAACCTATAATATTATTATTATATTATAATATTTGAAAATGCCGATGTTCTTATACATAAATAGATAATTCATTGATTAAACGGAAAGTACGCAAGAAGAAGAAAAAACATGACGTAATTGTGCATGAATGTTTATGTTTATATTATCTGAAAATGTCTGTCGGTACCTACAGTATACTGTAGCTCCACAGTAATTTCCACAATAGAGACAATAAGGTATACATGAGGGAATTTCATGTAAGTTATAGGAAGATATACTGGATAGTAATGCTTTCCTACAATATTTCTAATAAACGATGCTACTATTATCATCATGTCGTCTGTTATTTATTTAAGGTAAAGGAAGTGTTTCTGCTACTTAAGTAACTATCGTTTCCGTCATTTAATATTGTTAAACCCTATATTGCTAGCAAATAAATTACAAAAACGTAAACATATTTAATAGAATTTATAATACCTATCAATCTATTCTATTCCATGAACGTTTCTTGGGAATTTTTTTATATAGGCCGTCTTTGATACTTTCGATATCATCGTTGGATAAAGTCTACAACTAATTATCGAAATTGGTATCTACCTTCCCGGAGCAAAAAAGAAAAAAAACTATGTATTTCACTTTACATCATTATGCTTTGGCCCCACAGGCATACCTATAATTTTCAAATTAAAAATTGCGTAACAATTACACTACATTTGAAAATTTTCCATTTATTATTTTGTTGAAATTAGAAAACTATGCAGAACGAATACAATTTGTTTGTTGAATCGACGGAAATTTCGTAATTTTAAGTACCAATCAGAATAGGAAAACACTTTGCTACATCACGAAAGAAGAGCTTGTTGCTTAAATTATGTGCCCTCGTTATATCAAGCGTACCTAATTAGATATAGAAATAATCGCGCAACAAACGTACATAAAATCTTTTTCTCGGCCACTGCAGTGGAGCATTCGAGATTCATCACTTAATAGTAAAAGACGGGTCTTTATTCTCACCGGATTTTGTTTCGCAATTAATGGAAACTGTTACATTGTAATGAGCATCTTTACTATAGTCAAGACAAATTGTTGAATAATGTAATTCACACAACTAATAATGTAGACTCAATGCGTATACACACATGACACGTTGTTATTTTATACTATAGCAAGTTATTAATTAGTTACATAAAATCAATTTGTTATTATCTGGTGCTTGCAGTTCTTAATTTATTATTTTTATTATTGAATCTATTATCTAAGATTCAAAATTCTTGTACAAGTAAGTTTTGAATATATTGTATTTTAATTAAATATAGGTATTTCAGTTTCTAAATTAAAATATTTTGTTGGTTAATAAACTGAACGGTTAGTTTGTGAATGTATTGGCTTAATGAAAATGAACTAATTCGTGTAGCAAGACGTTTCGACAATTTATTTGTCTTTTTCAGTTGCTAAGACCTAATGTTGTTCTATAGTTATAATTACTAAGTTACATTTTTTATTTTAAAAAAAATATGCTAAATAAAAGCATTGTTATTTTTGTCAAAATATTTTTTTTAAACAATTCTAGTTGTACCACAGATCATTTTAAATTATTTGTAATCTTATTTTTAACCCCCTAATTTTAAATTGTCTTATTTAAACAAAAATAACAGTGCTTTTATTTAGCATCAACCTCATGCTACATGAATTAGCTCGTTTTCATTGAGCCAATATATCCACAAACTAACGGTTCATAGAAGATGGCTACAAATACCGAGAATGTAAAATTGGTTAATAAATGAAAAGAACTTAATGAATTCATGGAATTAAGTAAATTAAATAGCAAATTACTTGTGTCCCTCATATTGAGTAAGTTAGAAAAAAAAATTTTAAACAGAATAATGATCGCGTGTATTACTTTTCTTTGTGCGCTTTTTATATATTTTAGAAACATATACAGAATGTCCCACCGAACTGGATCATTAGACTTTTTTGGACTTCTAGTAGGAATTTGTTTTTGAAACTTGTAGTATAGGCATGATCTATTTAAGGAAAATATTTTTAACTTTATAGCACTTTCGGTGTACAGGGTATTGACATCCACTTTCTTAAATGGATTGGTACAATTCTTATCAGTCCAATGAATTTGCCAGATCATTTGCAACTAGTTTATATGAGGGTTTCCTATTCCTAAACCCCATGGTTTTTGAGATATTTGTAATTTTGTTGAATTTTTGACGTTTGCACTTTTTCGAATAAAATTAAATAGATAGATAGATGAGATATCAGATATTTAGCGGTTCTACTAAAGTTGATGTAAGTACAAAGATGTAAGTATAAGGTGTTATAGCAATAATCACTAAATCACATACAGGGTGTTTAAAAACGCATCTCCAATGTGGATACCTTTAAGCTAACAAAACTTTTTTCTTTGAAATAGAATATGGTATTTTTATCGCTTAATACCTAGTCGTACAAAGCCGTCTAATAAATCAGACGACACACAACAACAAAAACAACAAAAACTGCCTAGTCTAATTGTTATTTGAAATACTATGGCTGTATTAAGGATACCTCCTGCAATTTCTTTTTGTATTTTATTTTTTCGGGGTTTTTATTCATTGCAAGTGGGTGTGGATATCTGATGTTAAATAATCAACTCGTTCAGCTATAATGCAGAATAAACCTAAAATATTATTTGTATATGCAACTTTCAATGTTTTTCTTATTTCTTTCGGTTTAGAATGTTCTACTTAGGTATTGTTAAAAGAAAGTGTTTGAAGGAGGTGACAGTGTTAACACTTACTATAAAAGATATCATTACTTATTAGTTATCGCATCTCATGGCTTATGGTATCTAATAATTAATGCACGTTCTCTATAACTAAAAGATTTTTACTAGTAAGAAAAAAAACTTGTTTTATTTGATTGCAACTTTGATTAGAACTTATATTTTTAGTAATTTTATATGCACGAAATGTTAATATTTCAAAAACTATCAAGAATAGATATTCCAAACCCTAATATTAATCAATGTAGAATTTTACGCTGCATTCAATGCTGTAATAAAAAGTACCATGTTCCATTTGAAAGAAAAATTTTTAAAAATTTTAATTCTAAGGTATCCATATTGGAGATAGGTTTTTGAACAGCGTATATGGGACTCAGTGAATTGGTTGACATTGGTAGAACCGCTAAGTATCTAATATCTCATGAATTATTTAATTTAATTTGGATGAAAGGTGTAAATGTCAAAAATTCAACAAAATTGCAAATCTTTTTTTTTTTTACTTAAAACACTATTATGATGTATTTTTCAGTAATAACTCTCTTGTTATATTTACTATTTCATTTTCATAGTTTTTACGTTAAGAAAGATATGAATGGTAGTTCATTTTGATTTCAAGTACCATAGTTATTAATTTGCGATGTCATCCTAGAATAATACTACTCTTTATTACTATATTTAATAAATATTAAGTATTCTTGAACCCAATTTTTATTGCGGGGAGGTGCTAAACCGAAATCCGTACGCGACGGACCTCTACATATGTATGTTTCTACTGTCAATAGTGTGCGTCTAATTCACACGATTGCCTACCGTGATAGTGAGAGACCCTTCCCGCACAGTGTTGAGCACTGACGATCAACCAGCGAGCAACGGGCTACGAAACGGCTGGCCCCACTTCAATGTATTTTTTGCGTATACTGCAACCACCTCCTCTTCCGCTAGTTGCGCGCAGATACCTACAAACGTCTGAAATTAGGGGCCAATCTAGACGTGGCCCCAGTTCACCGCTTGTCTGCATAAATAACTACAAAGCGCATTAAATCGCATCAAATCAAGCGAATCGCAAGGTTCGTTCTGCACTTAAATGTGTGCCTGTGTGTACGTATATTTATCGGTATTTTTACAGAAACTAAAAGCTCCTTATGATTAATTTGTGATTTACAATGGTGAGGCCATGGCCCCGTAGCTCTTTAAAAGTGGCCGCCCCTGTGTGGAACTCTCACGCATTGCACACGTTGCAAATGGCTCGGTAAATTCGTTAGACCGGTGAAAGAAGTTGATATCAACACCCTGTATATCAAAAGTGCTACAGAACTAAAAATATTTTTCTTAAATAGATTACAGTGGGCCATGATTACACTGCAAGTTTAAAAATCGAATTCCCACTAGAAGTTTAAAAAACCTAAGGACCCAGTTAGGTGGGAAACCCATACCAAAATAATCTCTTATCCGTTCATGATTGTTGCAACTTAAATAGAAATGTCTTGTAAATTATTATTACTTCTCAGGAAAACGCATATTTGCCGGTATTTTTATTGTAATTTTAATTGTAATTGACGAAAAGACGTCATCAAAAATTCACTTTGATATAGACTTAAGACTGATTTCAGTTGTACATTAACACCAATCCACATTTACCGACTATTACATTTGCGTAGCTTTTTTAAACTAGATCATTTACAGCGCTAAAACTTATTATGAACTGAATTCCCGTATTGGAGCACTTTTTGATTTGCCCAGAAATTGATTACCTATTTCTTACAGGTTCTAGTTCTTGTAATTTCTCCGTAACACAATTCCTGGCAAGGGTATATGTTTCTTCGTTTTCTTGTATGAGTAAAGTATTCAGGTATCCAGATTAAGGGACAGATTACTAGCTATCAATATATTAATATAATAATAATAATTACCTAATGAAATTGTAATTTTATTAAATCGGATAATACCTCTAATGAACCGCAATATATACATGAATATTGGTAGTATTGTTATTCTTTCCTGAATACCATTTATTAGGTGTGCAATACGAAGTGCGGCCCCTATTAAAATTTCTTTTAACTATAGCTATGAAATTTTTAAATAATTATTTTTTTCCATAATAATTATATTTTTACTTATGTGTTTTGTAAAAATACGTAATTTGCTTAAAAATTGAAATTGTGTATTTAGGTGTGGCTCTTTAGAAAGTATAAAAAACCTGGTTGTGGCTCTTTTTGGTCCAATATGTGCCCATTGCTAGTGATATATATATTTTTTTTTCAGTGAGAGTATAAAATTCTGCTTGTTTAAGAAGGAATCAACACTCAATATGTATATTGAATTTTGGTTTAGGAGCAGATCTTTTCGAAAATGTTAAAGAATCAAAAGTACTGTATTTTTAAAAATAAAAACCATGACAATTCTACAAATACATTATTAACCTTGGGTAAATAATTTAAGGTCATTCTAAAACAAAATTTGTTTTCTCATTTATTATTAATTAAAGAAACGCTTTATTTATATTTTTTTTAAATTCTTGAGCATTTTAGTACTAATAAAATCAATTTATTCAATATTCATATATTTATTCAATATCTGATAATTCCTGTTCCACTTCTGATCAAACGTGTCCAGTATGCAAAAAAGGTTTTTGTACAGTTTATTCAAAATTGCGTATTTTTGATTTGCTAAACAGGGTATATATCCTTCTGCTTCTCTCAACACTATCGTTGTGGATAACAATTCTTTTATACTGATTCACAAAACAATACAATACTTTTTACTAATATTTCCTATTGATTGATTGATGAGAGACTATTGGAGAGTTGGTATTTTGCTATGCTCAATCATATCCGTTCTTTTTTTAGGAAGCATGATGGAAGCAAGATGTTGCTCAGCATTAATTTAGATAACGCCTCAAACAAAATTATTGGTTCTTCGAAATATAGGCATCAATAAACAATAGTGACACCATAAAGTGGAGAACATGAGACAAATAATATTTAGTTGGCCACTAGGATGATATCACATTACTATATCCAAAGTAAAACTTCCAAGTTGTATACCTACACTGTGAAAAAAACGGTAAAATGCGTTGATTCAAAACATTTTTGGGTTGTACATAAGCAACACAACTACTAGGTTTCATCAATCCATAAAATGGTGTTACCATAAAAGGTTCATTGAACAGTAAACACTAAATAACTAATTTTGTCGCAAAATTATGTTGAGAAAAATGCAGTAAATAACATTATATTGTTGCAACAAATAATACGAACAATCAATTCGCTTTGCAAGAAGGTCGATGATGTTCTTTGCGTTTTGCGTAAGAGCAGTCTTCGAAAAGGAATTTGCTGGCAAGAAGATCTTTATATCGAGAGATTTATCAAAGAGGCAAGTGATAGGGAATAGGATTCTAGGAGAGTATTGGTTGCGTAAATCTGTAGGTCAAGGAGTTAAGCTTCAGCATATGGATGGTCTATCCAAAATTGTTGAATAAAAAATGCCCCTGAAAATCCAACAGTCACCTACAATCATAAATTATTACTACCAAAATGTGCGAGGGGTGAGCACTAACGCAACTCATTTTTGCAATAGCATGAATGATACTGATGCGAACGTTGTTATATTTACTGTTAGTAAAACTTGGGCTACCTGATAACAATTTGTTGAATTCTGAGTTATTTCCTAGTGATTATATTGTATTTACAGTCCAAGAGCTGGCGTCAAAAAAGTGCAAGTTTTTTCGGAAGGTTGATATTTTCAAATCGAATTGTACTTTAGTGATACAGAGCCACCGTAGAGTCAGTACTCCAGCTGTCGGGACACCTAGCGTTTGGACGCTCGCAAAGGTGTAAAATTAATTAACATCTCTAAACCGTTTTCTGAAAGCTCAAAATGTGTAAATGATTTGTAAATGTAATATAGGATGCGAATCTAACAGTCAGACATCAAAATAAGGGACGCGTGATGTCAGCGCTATTGCATACATGTTGACAAAATTACGTCAGCGCAACTAATTTCTTAAAACTGAAATTTTGGAAAACATTAATTTGAATTATAAAATTCACCAAACAAACTGTCAGACTGTTTTTTTAATAGTACTCTATCAGTCAGCAGTCAATAGAAGTGAGGAAAACAAAAAGGAAAAGGAGTTGTGACAATTAGAAATTAATGAGTACCTACTTGTTTAGTAGATATCATTTATTTTATAGCTGAATGGAATGTAAATTACTCCTCATATATATTCATATTACAAAATTGGAAAATAAATGCAAAAACTCTTCTTTTTATAAGGAAACCATAATAAGGTTATGTTATAATTACATAGTAATTTTTTTCAGAGGAATTACAAATTCCTTTCATGCATTTTTCTGTCTTGTGTTCAGTTTGTTTTTAAACATAAAATGTTAATCAGGCATCGATTTATTTTACCTACCTAAGCATAAATTACTTCCCTTTGGTACTAATAAAGCCGTCTTTATAACCTTAGGGTAACTAAGGTCACTGATTATAATAATAACCAATAAATCTTTCTTTCGTGCATATATATTTTCGAAATTTGCAGAAACTCCCTGAATTTCTGAAACGCGCGCATGTGCGTCGCAATACTGCTTAATCAATATAATTAATTTGGGAAGAAATTACAGGCAAATTTGCAACATTCCTTTGTAATCTGTTTGTGAAGTGTAAAGGGTGCAATGATTTCCCTGAAATTATAGAGCTATACCTAGCTACTCCCCAAAATTAATCCATTTAATTGTTATTGCAATTAGAGAGAATTGCAGAAGAATCTGCAAATTTCATTCTATGTAGATTACTTTCATTAAGAAAGATGTAGAATAGATTAGTATTTGATACAATATCATATGGTTAGCTAGATGAAATTATAATATTAACAAATGTGTTATTACTTAAAATAGCTGAAGTATTTATAAACCTACACTAAACTAAATTAGCTAAATACTAAACTAAACATTGAAATTAAAATTTTTATAGAGATTTTGTAAGTATTGTAAATAATTAGTATTATTCGTTTCAAAATCCGTTTGCTTAAACCAACACGATATCTAATGTCAATAACTAGACAGAGAAGTAACATTGAATGCATTCATGTATATTGGGTTGCATAACCAGAAGCGTATACTTGTAAATATTTGTAATTTTTTTTCATTTTTGCTGATTAATTCTTAAAATAGCAACCCTTTGTGAGATATTTAAAAAAATAAGTTATTAAGAAGAATATTCATTAATATATAGCATTTTTCCGTGTTTTCGATGAAATAATTCTACGATTAATTTAAAAATGTTGAGAATTAAAGATTGCAGAAAATTATATCATATATTGATAAAATCATTTGAAAATAGGCTTGACAATGAGACAGTATATGGTATCATGCATTATAATCCGTATTCAATATCATTTAGTTTAGTTTATTGACTTAAGCGATATTATTTACTCTTATAATTGAGGTGACCGTGGAAAATGGCACAAGTGAGCTTATTTGAGAAAATAATAGTTAGGGAAAGGGTATATATTTTGAATGAAGCTTAAGTTTATTTTCATTATTATGTCATTAGTATATATGAATTACAGCTAGTTGCTCTGAACAAAACTCTACTTAAAAAATGCAGCATCATATTTATCTTCCTTTTTCTACAATTATGTCATTACGTGTATATGTATATATTTATATCCCATTTTTTTCTTTTCCTAGGGTATGTCGGTTTTTGTTTAAGATTACAAAGACGTTCCTTTACGTTTCAGAAATACTTATTGTTTCCCTTTTCAAATTTCATTTTTTATCCTACAAAGCATAAATTTAATCTTTAATTTAATAATTTACTTATTAATTGTGAATGTAATATACAAAAAGAAAAAGTACACTGTTAAAACTTACATTAATTATTTCCATCTTATATAAAAAGCAATAAAAATTCAATCAATGATAAAAACGACATAAATAACATACGACATAAAGTCAAATTTGTAATAATTTGATAATAGTAATATCTAAGGAAAAAGGAAAAACAAATTGAGTCGTCGCGCACATTATCGTCGGGCACCCTATCGTATTATCGCGCTTTAAAGTCGAAAATGGCATAAATGTTGAATAAAACGGTCTGATTCTTTGCGAATATAGAGTAGAAAACACACTCGAACGGCCTCTCACATTAGTACCTATATATTTGCTTGTTTATTGGCCATGTATAAATGTACATATCGTTGTTTTACAATTGCGTTTACGTTTAAATGTAATTAAATAACAAAATAAACATTTTTTGACAATACCGCTAAGGTGGGAACAAAAAAAGATAGAAAGAAGAATTAAGGTAAGTTTTAACAATATATTTAATATATTCACAATTATTAAGTAAATTGTCAAATTAAAGATTAAATTTATGTTTTGTAGGATAAAAAATGAAATTTAGAAAAACGTCTTTTTAATTTTAAACAAAAACCGGCATACCCAAAGAAAAAAAAATAAGAAATAATCAAACACCGGTTAAATAATTTGAAGAATTGAAAATATTTATATGAAAACTTCTTCGCATTATAATCTCTCACATAACACAAATTATACACAATTACAATTAATGTTACAAATAATGTTTCCTTTCTTTTGATTCATTTTAAAACATTATTTTATTGATTTTGCAAAATTTGTTTGCAAATATCTGTAATTAGATACTGTAGAACTTTAGGAAAAAATACGGGTCTTCTAATTTTGAGCAAAGACTTCAAATTTAAAATATAAAAAGCATCCAAAAAGTCATTTTTTTTAGGTGTTCCGGTTGATATGGAATGACCCATGTATGTGAATGTCTACTTTCGGTTGATCTTCAGCCCTACGAGAGAACTTCTTTCACTAAGGCTTCATTCAGCGAAATTTAAAAAAAAAGACAGGGTATATTAGTAGTAATTTATTTAGCAGTTTACCACCTTTAAAAACATAAACAATTTGACGTTGTTTAAAAAACAAGTAAAAGATTTAACTATACTCTGGTTACCGTTATAACCTAAATGATTTGTTGTTCGCTACTTATTGCTATTAATATAATTTCTTTTTCTTAATTAGTTTGTTTCTAACATGCACATGTTTTTGAAATAAACAGTTTATTTATCTATATCTATCTAAGTACTTATTTTATGACAGTTTCTTTATGACTTATGACTTATTAATTAATTACATTTTTTTACTTAACGCACAACTTGTTTACCTATAGCAAGTATAATGAATGACTTCCGTTATTTCTTCTATTTTACATTATTATTATATCTATATTAAAATTGTTATAAGTATCCAGTCCGCTAGATATTGGTTTATTCTCATTGCTAACAAAAAAAAAAATGTGTGTAAGTCTTATACGCCTACAAATACAAATAGTTTTGTTACGAAATATTTCTTAACTTGGTAAAATAAGCTAATAAAATATATTTACAGTTGAGCTTTCTCCAGCAGCGATAATGCCTTTCTTTGCCCTTCGACTAAACTGTCTAACTCGTTGTGCGTTAAACCAAAGTACTAATCGCTGTGTGCGGCAAATAGTATCATGATGCTCTACCTGTTAACTACTTCAGAAGGCTAAAACATTTGAAGAGTGGTAAATTAGGCGGGTTTGGATCATTGTAACGTTCTTGTGAAAATAAATAGTTTATATTTTTCAGTATCTATATTGAAATCTGAAAAAAAATGAATTTTGACTTTTGGGGCTTGGCAAAGGAATCGATCGGTGCACTTATATATATATATATATATATATACGTGACACGTGACCACTGGTATGGCGGTAATTCAAAGAAATATGCCATGAATCTGCAAAAGTTAGATTAGATGACATGTTATCCAAAAAAGTTATTCGAAAAGTTTCTTAGAATTTAAATCAATGTGCTTCAATTGCAAATTTTTGTAAACATATTTAAAAAAATCGCAACTTTTCCAAACATCGTTTAATTGAATTAGGTACATATATTTCCATTTTTTCACTTTTAGCAGCTTAACTGCAGTAATATTTCTAAAGGTTCTACTTCGGTAAGCCATTGAAAAGTGTCCCTAAAGCTATCGTGCTAAAATTAAAGCAAATGCGTAAAACTGTCACACATACTGTAAATACCAAAAATTAGCTCAATCGATGCCACCCCATTCGAGATATTAGCATGGGTAAGTTTTTTATCTTGAGACAACGGAATATCTCTAAAACACTGCATCAAATCAAAAAAAGATCTTAATAAGATTTGTTATAATGTAGAGGGCTCACTGAATGGTGCCGAACTCGATGCCCCACCTCACCCCCCCAGTTGTTTAATGTAATTTCCTTATGTAGAATAAATAGTAATACTGTAGAAAGTAAGATAAAATATGTCCTCACGTAAGTGTTTTAATCGCGGTGATTTGCTAATAAAAATATCTGAAGAAAAAAACTTAAATAAACACATAAGCCATGAAGATGATGCAAATCTTACTTACTAAATCAAACTTATTTGGAGCTATTCATTCTTCACAGATGAATCAGTGACGGTTGCAAATCAAGAGTATATTTCTCAGTGCATTTCTGCATCAAAGTGAAAACCGTTAGACAAAACTGATAACACTATAAGAAATTAATTTTTATGTATAACGTTTTGCAGTGTTGGTAGCTAACATGGTCACATCAATCAGTAAACTATTACTATTGTTAATACTTTCATATAATTGTAATGAGAATCAAATAACGCAAAATAATTAGAATTGCATGATGCGATAAGAAATCTGATCAATATAAGTGTACCCGAAACAACTTTCGCAATAGAAATCATAGAAGGATTATAATTTGGAGAGATGGATCGTCCTCGCGTTGTTGAAATATCAATTGCAGACTAAAGTGGGTTTAGTTTGGAATTGCATTCTAGCCATACCTTAAGTTCCGCAGGAGGCAAAGCCTTTGCGTGCTCCGTGCATTCTGTATCTGTCACCACATATAGTTGCACGATGTAGCCTACAATATCGGCACGGTACGGTGATAGTCTTTAAGGAAGCAAGCGTTACATTTGGTCCCAAAGCTCACGACAACTTATCCAGGTTAACATAGTAACATTAGCATTGTGATCAAATCTAATAATGTACACTATGCTTTGTTGCGAACAGGCTCCAAATGTTAAAGCTGAAGCATCGTTATCTGGCAAGCTAACTTATGAACTATTTAAAAAATGGCTTACCGATGTGTACCTACATCGAGTTCCTAGTGAAACACCAATAAGTTTATTACTAGATCCTTGTGCGGTCACTGCCCTTCGTACAATTTCCAAGGAAACGACTGGCTTGGGACACCTGCTCGACGTATACGGCTTTGGTGTTTGGAACGGATTCTTTAAGCGGTTCTCCGATCATGTTTTGTTTGCCATTATTGACCGTAATTTGCACTATGATAATCAAATTGCAATATTTGGTCCACAACCAACTATCCTGCTCAAGATATCGCAACTTAGAATTGCACGTAGGACCACATACATTTCTTCAGCCAGTCACATATGCGTTTTCGTTCAATGATGAAGGAATTTTATCCACATGGTCAATATCTGGAGAGTCCGCTTTTATAAAATATGCTCGTTGTAATCAATATTTGTGTTTCCAACACTTTATTGAGGAGTTTCATTATCATGACGAAAAGTAGTGCATGAAGGGAGTATACATAAATTTTTGCTACCACTTTTTATTTAAAAAAGAAATAAATAAATTTGTTTCATACGAACTGTGTATTGATTATACTAGTATATTGCTTTTAAATACATCTACAAAGGAACCAACTAAAGCTGGCTCCACAAAGACATAGGCTGTCCTACTGGTAGGAGAGAAGAAGAATCAAAATCAACCTTGAGGATGAAGTTATACAAGACCAACAGACGCTGAGGTACCTAGGAGTGCACTTAGATAGGAACCTACACATAACAACGCATGTAAGGAGAACATCGGAGAAGGCGTGCAGAGCTATATCAACTATTAGCAGGCTTATGCCAAACATTGGAGGGCCAGGAGAGTGTAGTAGGAGGATGTAAACTCTGTCGCCGAATCAATAATCCTGTGTGGTGCCTCTGTATGGGGAACAGCTGTGAAAGAGGAGGTGCACAGGAAAGTTCTGGAGAGGGTGTAACGTAGAATTGCCATACGAATAGGGAGAGCCTACAGAACAGCGGCCACGAGTATACTTCTGGCCGTTGCGAGGATACCTCCGATAGACCTCCTGGTAGAATACAGAACAGCAGTAAAGAAAGAAGGCCTGGTGGGCAAGAAACAGATGCTACGAGAACTAACCAACAAATGGCAGAACAGATGGCAAATGCAGGCTGGTACCGCGGTATGGACTAAGCGCTTTATTCGAGATATCAGACCCTGGTTTGAGAGGAAGCATGGCGAGGTAAATTACTACCTCTCACAATTTTTGTGTGGGCATGGGAACTTCCAGTCCTACTTGAAACGCTTCAAACTGGCGGAATCGGATGAGTGTGTCTACTGTGGGAGGATAGGTACGCCCAAACACACATTTCTTGACTGCTCAAGATGGAGGACCTATAGAGAGAAGGCTGAGCGAGTAATGGGCGAAGTAACACCAGACAACGTAATTGATAAAATGCTCTCACAGGAAGAAAACTGGATAGCTGCCGATGAAATGGTTAGAGACATCCTGAGGGACAAAGAAAGGAGACAGTGCTGCAGTGAGACCTAGGCTTTAGAGAGCCCGACCATCTGTTTGAGATGTCCCCTCGAAGTAATGCTAACGTGGTTCCGGGGGGTACAATACGACTACTCACGAGGGGGGTTTCTTAGTCGCTAGGAATCCTATATATATGTCTAAAGTAATTGTGTAATGTCTAAAGTACACGGAGGAAAGAGATTGCATCAAAGGAAAGTTTTATAACTTTTGGTTTTTATCATGTTAAACGAAAAGGATACCTTTTTGCAGAAAAATGTTTATTTTAATTGAAAGTAGAGTGCTGTTTTACCGGAAAATTATTTTCTTCTTAAGTATATTATTTTGGACGAAAAGTAACCGTAATTAAATGCACCTTAGTTTTGACTAATATTTTATAATGTCTGTATAACTTCTGTTTAAATTGAAAAAATACACATCACATATTACATTGCTATTATTATGTGCATAACAATTATTAATTGCTATAAAGAAAAGTACTTAAAGCACAGAGAGTACATTTTTTTCTCTTTCTTTGAAGATATAAAACAAAAAGCAAACTGATATTATCCATCTAAATACCGCTGTCCAAATAATATTGTGAATAAACGACGTTTAAACATCCCTAAAATATGAGTTTGGTACACATTGTAATTACAGTTAACAGCCTGTACAATATTATAGCTAAAACATCTCTTAAAGCACTGCGCCCGATGGAGTGGTGGTGTAAGTAAACCCCTAAATCTCAAATTTAAATTGTGTACGTTGGTATATCAAGAACAGTCAGCGAAAGCATACATTTTCTTCTGCCCGTTCCCTGTCAGAGCGTAATATAGGTATGTACATATTATGTCTACACTCAAATGCGTCTGTCTAACTCGTAAACATCATACATAGGCATTTAGTGCGTGGTATAATTTTACATTGGTTTCACCATTACAATACAATCAAATAACACTATATGAGTATCTCATTAGAATAAAGAAGTATAAAAAATCATAATTTTGTGGGTACCCAGCATAATTATTTAAATCACCTCAGTATACAGTATTTAATGAAAAATTGAGTGATATATATGCAATTTCTGAAATCCGATAAAATATGCACAACTTATTCCGTTTCGTGCTTATTGTATCATCCTGTATATAAATAAATCTACCACTTGATAGGGCGCATAAACGGTGCATACCTGTCATTGAAACTCTTTTTTATATCTCTCGCCGTTTAAAAGTTATTTTGAATGAAAGAAATTTGGGCGAATTTTAATGAAAAGAATTTGCACCTGCTAAGTTGCAATTCCGCAGCAACATAGGGTATCCTTGAGTGCTGCATTTGCGTGGGGTCTATAAACTGACAAGGTTTCACTAGAATTTGCGATTTACAGTCCGAGACCTTCTTTTGTTTGTATTATAAAGTCAAACAATAATCTTCTATATAAATTAAAACAATAAATAAAAATCTGATATTTTTACCAAAGTAAAAACAATTGCTTCCCGAATGTTCGTTAAAAATATCATAAATAGAAATTTCCAATCACGGGGCTAGTGATTTAGTGACGAAGAAAAGAAATTAATGCATTTGTAACACATCACCGGCAAGATACTTAGAAAGGCGCATTGGCACACTTAGGTACTAGCTCAGTAGCAGTGAAAACATAACCGAACTGGTTAGTTTTTTTTTTATAATCGTTTCACTTTTAAGATTATTCTAAATGCATCCATATAGAAGAGTTTAAATATATTTATATACAGGAAGTTCCATCAGTATCAATTAGCCAAAGTTACTGGCATAATTCTAAATAAATTAAAAATATCTTAATGGATCTTTGTCCGCAAATGACTAACGTTAGAGATAATGGTTACTACTGTTTGTAGATTACAAAGGGACAATCTTTTTTTTTTCTTATAAGTGAAATTTAAAAGTGGAAATAATACAAAAAAAGCTGTTGATAGAAATAGATTCTTATTTCTGAAAGTAAATTCACTTTACAATAAATAAAATTTGTGTTTATCCTTTTATGCACTGTATATGCTGATAATACAAATAGCATCTGCATGGTTTGCTTAATCAATGCGCTTACTAGAGTCTATAGCAGAGTGAATTTTATCTTTAAATTCTTCTGCAAGTTCAGGACTTCAAGGTAGGTCAGGGTCTTTATATAAGAGATCCTTTTCAAACTTTCCAATAAAAAAGCCCTCCCAAAGGCAGCAACCTCATTCAACTGGCAGACGGGCAGTGACAGAAAATGTGCTCTATTGTCCAGGAGCGCAACTTCCGCCGGTGCACCGAGCCCCACACTTGCTAGGAACCCGATCCTCGTCATCAGTAGACGTACATATCTCTAATTTGCAGCTTTTAGAAAATAGTATTCAAGATTTACATTGAAAATTACTGATGAATATTTAGTTGAAAAAACTTTAACATTTTGGTTTTCTATACCAATACATATTGTTGTGTACTGATGGTACCAGCATAAATGCAAAATGAAATTATAAAAAAGAAAGATTAAATTTACTAGCTCAGCGGATAAATAAAGAGGCGCATAAGAACAATTAAACTCAGGGTTACTCTCACAATTAAACCTATCATGAAAAGTAAAATGTGGGCGTTGGAAAAATTTGACTTTCTTAAATTACTCCAAAAATTGAAATGGTTGATTCAAAAATAAAAGAACAGAAATTTTGAATGACGTTAACAATCATAAATTTTATTTTGAAAAAAAAAGAAAAAAAAACATTTAATTACAAATTGCAGAAAATTTAACCGTGGACTGAAGGTCCTGGACGAAAACAAAAACTGTATGAATCTACAATTACAAAAGGACAATGCAAATCCTTTAACAAACAAAAGACAAATTTGTTCTAGAAGAAAATCCTTAAACGTGGACAAAACAAGTAAATTTACAAAATTGAAATTTAAAAACAAGCACAATGCTTCTAATCACCCAAACCGAGGTGATTAATTATTCAAAACTAATCAGCAAACTAGAAAACGGAAAAAATTGAACTCTTAAAACTTAAAATACCTTCCAGAGCAAATATAATAAAAGATCTTATATCTAAATTCTGCACACAATAATATAATGCCAATTATTATTTAATGAGTTCCTAGATGGACCAGAAAAATTAAAAAAAACACGAATTCAAAACTAAAATCAAAATGTAGGGACAAAATGGCAGCAACGAAGATAAAAATACATGTACTTACTCGCTCGTCAATCGAGAAACTGCCTTTGAAGGTAAACCAGTCGCATATATATAAACAGCTGCGTGCAACCGCAACGCAGAATTCGTCTAAGAAAATTCTAGAATATACATTTGAACAACATATACAATACTGGTGAACGCAATATGTACAACAGAATGAAATTAATTTAAACAACTGAACAATTAAAAGAATAAATAATATCAATTCAAATAACAAAATCTTATATGAAAAAAAAAAATTGAAATTTCTCGCAACATAGACAACGGCTTACAGAAACACAGAATTTACGACGACCAGGGAACAGGCCACAGCAATATGTATCGACACGTACATGCGTAAAGTAGACATTGGTACATTTAATAATCAAATCCGGCTTTGTCATTGGCACGATTTGTGTGTTCTGCGTTGAGCGTATAATACTGGCAAATATTATCGGCTTGAGTTTATTCGTATGCGATGCAATTTCTTACGATATCTTATACAGATATCGTAAGAAATTGCATTTCAAAACAAATTTGATGTGAACACGTTAAAAGCCCTTACAGAGACTCAATAATGACTAGATAAAACTTTTCCACATAATATTTTCTATTCATATAACGCCTTTCAAAGCCGGGTTGCATATACAAACACCAAAATTATTTGAGAAAATATCGTATTTATTGTATTGTAGATTTCACTCTTCGGCTTTCGTTGACGGGATTAACGTGTATGTGTATGAGTGATTTTTAAGAAGTCATCTAAACTAAAATACAAAAATGGTGTTCAAGAAAAGAAAAGCATCAACTGGATGAAAAATCGTAACTCGTTCGCTCTCTCTCTCTCCCTGATTAAATAAATTTTGTAGTAAGATTACTTTTGCTTATGTTAAACGTCAGTTTGCAAAATATTTATTAAGATATTTGTGATTTGGATTGTTTTTTTTTAATCTCTTGTTGTTTCATTTAATCGTGTAGCTTGTTAGTTTAATTTCAAAGAAGAAAAATAAATTACCAGAACATGTTGGCTTTTTGCAAACCAATGCTTGAATTTTAGAACTACTACAACTTTGTCGAAAAACTCTCTACTTTTTTGGTCATAGCCTAAATGGATGGAATATTCTAAAAGAACTATCACAAAAATATGAATTCGTCTTTTTAACAGAGTTTCAATATCAATTTTTGAAAATTATAGCTAAATGGACTTTTACAAGTCAGTACATCATTTGTCGCTAAACGTCGAAGAAAAAGAAAAAAAATCCTTGACGAATTGTGTGAAGATGAGAGGCTGGCAGATGGTAAAGATCATTTCAAGAGTGATTTAATGGTATGAAAAGCGTCGTAGAAAAATTTGGCTGTATATTTCCAGTAGAACTATTACATGCAAGAGACGACGAATTTTATCAAAAGCCATATTTTGTCTGCATTTCCTTCTCAGCTTCTACCTTTCCGTGCCTGCGTTCAGTGCCAACTACATTCTGCCTCAATTGTATATGATTTTGGCAAAATTATTAATTGTTGAAAATAATGTTTTAAGTTTAGAAGTAATTCAATTCAAATTCTTTATTTCTGTTTTAAATGTAAACACAAAGAAAAAAAAATACTGCGTATACATAATAACAAGAAACAGGCGCCACTTAGAAAAAAAGGATATAATTAATACATATTAAATTGTATAATTCATTTATTCCTGGACAGTGTATTGCTCCAACTCACAAAGCAAATTAAATACATCCTGTTTAAATTTGTTTATACATTTTTCTTCTTTTATTTTGCTTGGAAACTTATTAAAGAATGTTATACTATTGTAAGTTATTGCTTTTTGGGTTAATTTATAGTATGGTACATTATAATCATTTTTAAATCTTGTGTTATAACTGTGATTTTTCTCATTTTCTTCAAAAAGGTGTTTGAATTTAAATATGAAAACCAAGCACTCGTAGATATAGAATCAAAGCACTGTCAGGAGATTATTTTCCTTAAAAAGGGTTCTCAGTAAGGCATTTGCTTTATGACCCAGCAGTCCGTTTTTGTAGTAAGATCAATAAGAAAATCTTATTGATCTTACTACTATTTCGTTTGAATTTCCCCATATTAGGATCGCATAGCGTATAATTGATAGTATGGTAGCATGATTGTCGAAATTGACTACAGACCTTAAAATTTTGAGGCCATTAATGGCGCTGCTGAGTCTCTCACAGAGTAATCTTATGTGTTCCGTCCATTTCAGCTTATCGTCCACAACTAGGCCTAGTACCTTGCAATGTTTATCCAATTCTATTTTTTTGTTACCTAAATGTATATTATTGGGCGTTTCCATGCTTTCATTAACTTTAGAAAGCACGCATTTTGTTTTTGCTGAATTTAATTTTTGGTTTAATTTTTTTAGTTTCGTGGTAGTAATTAACCTGTTTCTTTTAATGATGTAAGAATTCGAAATTCCATCCTGTATAATGCGAGAATTTAATTTCATTTTCTTAATGCGTAGTTGATAAGTACCGTGGCATCTTTTAAAGCAAGCGCCTGCCTCGCCGGAGACAACAGTCAATCTTTGTTTAAAGGCGCGTAATTAAAATAACATGGTAATACTTTGTATGTTATCTATTACTTTGTCCAATGTATGTTATCTATTACCTTGTCCAATGTATGTTATCTAAACACCGATCGCCAATTCCCACGTTACGCTATCAATGGGTCGTCTGAAAGTCAGAAAAATAACGCCTTCGGTCATACTTGCGCCCTTCTGTGAAGAGAGGCCGAACTAGTTATCGGTGCAAAATGACGTCACGGTCAAAGTTTATAAAAACCCTTAACATTGCGGTTTACAATTAATTAGTTCGCGATCCTTCAAACTAGCTTCAGGAATAAGCACGCGTACTCCTTCGTCGAGTGTCTCTAAATCTTAAAATTAAAACTTCTCATCCTAAATTTTGCAATCAAAATACGCTTAATATTCGAGAACAGGAAGCACAAGCTTTCCTTGAAAGGTGTTTTGATTTGTGATTAAATTAATGAAAATTACCCCCTTTTCTTGGCTTAAAAAGATTGTGAGTGTTGTGCAAAGTTTTGTGCCTAAAATTTGGTTTACGTGAAGAACTATTTTTCCCACAACGGCTGGTAAGATGGTTAAAATTTCCGCTTGAAACTAACCAATGCAAATACATAAAAATCGTAACTCGTCGCTCTCTCTCTCTCCCTTATTAAATAAATTTTGTAGTAAGATTACTTTTGCTTATGTTAAACGTCAGTTTGTAAAATATTTATTAAGATATTTGTGATTTGGATTGTTTTTTTTTTAATCTCTTGTTGTTTCATTTAATCGTGTAGCTTGTTAGTTTAATTTCAAAGTCTCAAAATTTTCAATAAATATGTAAAATATAAGTCGTTCTATTATTTCGTCATTTCAAAAGAAAGTCAATCTTGAAGAGGAAGCCAACGAGAAGGGTAAGTCAACAATCTTTAGGCTAACTAACGGCCCTGCTTCGACTGACCGAGGAAAACGCTGTTGGAGAGCATCTTTGGCTAGATTATCTAAAACCAATCGCTACGCGAACAAGAAGTTTGGCTTTCCAGCAGTGCTAGATCGCTCTCAAAAGAGGCAGGTTGAGGTTATCTGTGAGACGGTATTGGCCTTGTCTTATTAGAAATTGGGCTGGCCATCCCCAAAAGTCACCAGATAGGAAAACCCGTTTTCGTTACAATGAGATGAAATTTATTTCTTTGATTAAAATATTTGTGTCGTCTGCAAAGCTAATGATTTTCTCGTTATTGTTTTGATTAACTAGAAATAGATCATTTAAAAATATAATAAACAGAAGTTGGCTGAGCACGCTATCTTGGCGCACGCCGAGTGGTCGTAATGTTGGAATATATATCTTTATATATTCATTAACTGTATGCAGTTTTACTATTTGCTGGTGGTTTGTGAGGTACGATTTGAACCAATCATACGCCACATCTCTAATTCCATAACGATGGAGTTTTTCTATTAGTAATTTATGAGACATCGAATGCCTTAGTTACAGTACTCTTACTATTTCTAACTCTTTCTGCGACAGCAGCAAGTACGAAAAGATCGTTTTCTAAGTTAAAATTATAAGCCAATAATATACCCATTAACAGTACAATTCTTTAGGCTGAAGTGAAAAAAGAACACATTGTGGGTACAAAGATTTCGTTAGCTTCTTTGGTTTAAGGAATTGTAGTGCTGTTCACATTGCTATGTAAATGTATGAATCAGGGAATAGGAACGTGCATATAACATCCGATTGGCTTATCTTAGAGGCGCGAGAACTACTGCATATAACGAACTATTTGCTATGAGCAATATATTAGTTGTAATGAATACTGTTTATAACTTTTTTTACTTGATGATCCCCGGAAGTTTGTTATAAATGATTTGCGTTGTACCTTGATACTTTTATACTCATGTCTAAATAGTTCTTCGACTTTGACATGATATTTACATGCACCATACAAGGACAATTGTTTAACAACGGAGTACTGTCTTAAATTGATCGCTGTTGAATCGCTGAATACTATGTTGTTTATCGTTCTGGCCTCTCGATTGAAGCAGAATTACATGAAAAGAAAGAAAATACTTAATAAAGAAAAATACAGGCATATAAATTTCGAGTTCCTTTAGAAATAGGTAAATTTGATTGGTTCATATACATATGTGTAAAATATTCAGCGTTAAAGTCCACTTATATATAAGTTAGCAGCAAAGAGTCAGAAAATGTTTCCTGAATATTTCTACTGCATTTACACTAGTGTAGTAGTTTCAGATAATTTTCGTTAACATAATTTTATTAAAATTCTAATTGGAATATTTTAGAAACGGTTATCGTGTTATGAAAGAAATAAAAACAATAAATTTCCCGTTCAACATTACAATTCCAATATTTTTTCTTTCTCACTTCCTAAAAACACTTTTTTTACTATAGTATTAAACGATTTAATTAAAACGTGTTCAGAATTGGAAATTCATTCGGAAGGGACAAAGAGTATCCAAGGAAACAGTGAGTAGAAAGGAGCCGACTGGTCAACCGATTTAACCGCCTTAATGAAATCAATAATAAGTCCATATAAATTTATAAAACCAAAGCAATACTTAAATATTTTCCATAATATATCATAAGAATTATTAATTATATTCTAATAACCACTTTGCGTACATATGGTTATAAGAATTCATCGGTAAGATAACCTCATTAATCAATTTTCGTCAAGGGTAATCGTCAAATTAAAAATGTTTCCAAATTTATAAATAATTCTAATTAGACACACATAACTAAAAAAAAAAAACATAAACCAATATTAAATCACAGATAAATCTACCAAAGGTATACACGCTGCACATAATTCGAAAGAGATCAGCATTGCCACGTATTAAAAGCATAAACGGTATTATCTCATCTTTAGCAAATTAAAGGCGAATCTAAGCTCCACAAATCTTCGATTATTAATGCAATCCAAGCTACAGCACACTGAAAATAATTATTTGCAAACAATTCTGAATTATGCATTGCTCGGTACGTAGTACTTGTAATTTCGGTTGCATAAATAATCGAAGATTTGTGGAGCTTCAATTCGCATTTAATTTGTTAAAGATAGTACAATGTATTATAAAATTTTCTGACTATATTTTTTGTCTTTATCTACGCAACAAATCAAGATCACGCAAAGATCATTATTAGGTAAATTAAATAAATTTGCTCCCAGATCATCTGGAATACAAATCTAATGAACCGATGGCTGAAGTTGTGTGATAATGGTACACTTAAAAAAATACAGTAATTTTGCCATGGTAAATTAGGAATATTACATGTAATAACGTTGTGAATTTACCACAATAAATGGTCTAGGTCTGGTTCTAGGATATTTAACAGGAAAAGAAGATTTCGGTAAAATTTATAGCTTTTTCATGTAAGTTTAAGATGTAATAAAAATTCGAAAGGAAAATACAGGAAAAAACATGTACAATTTTATGTTTACTATCAAAATTTACTTAAAAATGTAAAATTGACAATTTTTTTAGGTATTTAAATTTGGGTAAAAATTTGAGGATCTTTTATATTTACTTTTTACTTGAATTTTCGAGTAAAACTGTAGATATCATGGAAAATACGAAATTCATACGCCGCAATTGTGGTTATTAGTATTATTGCCTGTACGGCGTTCGGCAAATATACAGTTCATATAAATATTACATACGAATTTTACAGTACAATCTTGAAAAAATACATCAGCAATGTGAAATTACTAGATCGGTAAAATTTTAACCTTATGAAGCAAATTTACCCGTAAAATTGTAGGCAACTTTTTTTACAGTGTATGAGTGAGCAGACCAAGAATGCGTATTTTAACCTAAATATAATGAAAGCGAAATAAAGGTGATGAGCATTTTAAAGCTGATTCGAAAATGAAAAATATAGCTTTCATCACTATGGATTGGGATTGGGCCTTGCATATAGTTATGCGAGGATTTCCTCGAGACCAGTATGTTACCTATGAATCAACTAATATTCATAGATAATATAATAAATAATATGTACTAACCTGGACGATAAATATGTAACACTCAAATGTTGCCTATTAGCACCCATAATTTAATTATAATTTAATTGTTATGTCAATGTTGCAGTCTACCAGATAAATATTATTCGGCCAATCGAAAACGTTAAATAAAACAGAGTAATTTAAAAGAAAACTATTAGATGATGAGTTAGAGAATGTTACAGCAAATTAGTGTAATTTTACACCTAAAAATATAAAAATATACAGGATGTTCTATGTGAAAAAATTAACTTTTGCAACTTTTAAAATTCTTTGATATGTCACTAATTGTTAAACACACTATATAATGCCACTGGAATGTTTAGTAGTTTTTTGGTAAAACAATGTTAGTACTTATTAATTTTAAAGTGGGAGACTTCCGACGTGCATACAACAATGAAAATGTCGAAATTTTAACAAAAATCGTAATATCTAAAACACAGTTGAAGAGGCTATAAGGAACCCTAGTAGTAAATCGTTATAGAATTTTATAGTGAATTCAAAAATGTAACAATATATAGGATGTTTTATTTAAAATAATAAAGTTTATGGCGACCTTCCGTTAATCAGAAGTGCAAAAAAGGTGGAAACATTTAAGCAAAATAGTACGTGCCAAATTATTGCAAACCTCAAATTTTTAAAACTGAAGAATTTCATTAAACCGGAAAATCTCGAACTAGCCATTACCGTCAAAAACCCTGTATATACTCAGTGAAATAATTTATTTCTCTCAAATAAGCAAATTATTAAATTAAAGATATATTTTATCAATTTCAAATATTGTCGTGTCTTACAATCAATTAAATATTTATTTGAATATTATTTCTAGAACTATTCGACCAAATATGTTTCACTATGCTAATACAAACATTTTGCAACTAATATTGTTTTGAAATCAAGATTGTATTTTTTCATAAGGAAGAAATATGCTTTTAAAATACTATTTGTTTAAAAAAATCTTTTTCGCCTCTTAACGCCTAACAAATATTTCTTTGCTACTATTTAAAAGAATAATTATTTCAATTAATGCATGTTTATTAACGACAAAGCCATCTTTCCCCCAGTGACAATCTTTTTGATTGAAGGCTTATGACGGAAGAACTTTTTTCTAGATTAGTTGGTAGGATACCTTATCTCTGGTGACGGGCCTCCAACAGCTGACATTGTAGCCTTCTATCGATTTTTCCCAGGAAAAGTTGTCTTCCTCTTGTCGAAAGCTTTATTAAGCACATTATATGAAAATCGATAACTATGAGAAAAGAGTAAAACATACCAAAAATCTTTGCAATTAAGGTATGAGCAAACCGGAAATGTAAAAGATAATTTTCTATCTATAAAAAAAAAAACCCATAAGGAAAATATAAATTTAAACATAACTGACATATGAGCAATCGAACACGTTAATATGCCAACACGGAACCAGGCGAGATAAATTCCAAGCATACATGTGTAAGTACCTACATATTAAATTCAAGATATGCCTTACATAAGTTATCACGTCTCATTACGGCGCTAATATATTAAATAACATCAAACAACCGGATTAAAGTCAAATTTAATGCGTTTAAATAAATTAGCGCGTTACGGTGTACGCGATAAACGCCCAGGTGTCTGTAATTTGGGATAGGCCCCGGAGAACTTTCAATAATTTGAAACCGTAAAGTTAAAGGTTTGTTGAAGGAGCATACCTATACATATTACATGTACAGCCGTGATCCAATGAAAGCCACCGACTTGAAGCTAAAATTCGACGTTACAGGGAAAGGAAACGTATGATTGGATATAAACGAATAAATTTTGTGCACTTTTTTTTTGTTTTTTAGATCTTGGGCTCAAAGCCCCATTGCTCAATGATGTAGAAAGATGAACATTTAGAATCTATAGATGTAACTGGTAATATAAAAGTAAGTTAGCATAATACTATGTGTTATGATGTTAAGAACTAGAAGACTAAACGTGGTCCACACTTCAAATCCGGGCCTGTCAGGATGACTAAGTGCTTTAACAACACAAGAATTCGCCAACGGAAAATAGGTTGCCCACAGAGTTGAGTTAGATGGAATTACTTTACTCTATATTTGTATGCTCATTTTGGTAAGTGCCTTTATTATGAATCGTAATACTTATTATTTAGCACATAACGTTATTATACTTGGTGGAGTTCACCCCCTCTCCATCAGTTGGTTATAGAGAGTTTATGGTATCTTATGTAAGGGGCAGTAAGTAAAAGTGGTAAGATCACACCCTGTGCCCACAACCGATCTTGGCGCCCAAATATCTGAAGCTTGTGTAAGGTGATGGTACTGACCATGTCCAAATTGATTCTTGTACGAGTGCGATATGAACGGATATTTTATCATGGGTATCATACCAGGTCTGCTAATACGGATGGGTGATGACATAATGATCATCGTTTATATAGGCGGCTTTCCACTGAAATCCCAGTTTGATACAGTAGTCTCTATTTATATGTAATTGTGCACTTAGAAAAAGAAAAGGCATGCATTGATTCCACAATTCTCTTTATTTTATTTGGGAATAACGATAGTTTAATGTTTAAACTTTTTAAACTATTTTTTTACGTTTCCTTATCAAATCATTCCATTTTCAAAAAACCTGTAAACGTAGCGAGCGGACATTTTTATTAAGTGTGTACAATAAGTACTTGCACATTGATTCAACCAAAAAATAGTAAAGTCAACAATTTTCGTATACGGCGAAAAGGCTTTTCTGTAAAATTAAATAGTTATTTTATTCATTCTGAATATATTTTTTATTTAAAGCAACATTTTTTTGATGTATTTATATATCAATTCAAATATTAAA
Organism: Protaetia brevitarsis; assembly: GCA_004143645.1. NCBI lineage: Eukaryota > Metazoa > Arthropoda > Insecta > Coleoptera > Scarabaeidae > Protaetia > Protaetia brevitarsis. The sequence continues at coordinate 1,183 of RXPK01001021.1, read as the reverse complement.
TGTTAACCGTAAATATCCCTATTTTTTGTTGCTTCAAATAAAAATGTTTAATAGTTAAGTACCACAGTTCCGACTACCAGAAATTACGAATCAGAGTTGGTTCCCGCAATAATCCCCAATGTGGGGACATTGGGGATAATTGCGCTTTTTTTCAAAAAGTCAAGTCAAATAAGAGCTGTAATATCACAATATTTTTTTTACTGTGTGTACACCTGGAAAACGGATTTGTAGTTTTTGCTAATCTTTATATCAAATGTTTGTTTAATAAATGTTTGCAAAATAGATTCATTTTGGAGTATATTAATTGTTAAATTGAATTTCATCATCTTTTTACATTTTGTAAACCTCATACTGATATCAAGTAGATCGACTATACAGGCTGGGCCAACACATTCGCGTCGGTTTATATACGAAAAGTGGTAACATATTTTCAATTTTTTTTTTGTTGTTAAAGGTTATACAGTAATTAGAATATTGTATTTCAAATATTAATTCCTATCCATTCTTTTTTAAAAAGTAGGCTTAGACAAAATTGTCGCTATATTCATATACACAAAAGAATTAACAGTAACAGAACTCGTGAGGTATGCATCACTGTTGCTTCGATTGTTTAAAAAGCATTTTAATTATTTAACAATGGAAATTAACCCTCAAAGCGAAAGGATTGATATGATTTTGATAAATTGGAGATTGTGAAGAAAATTGTTTGCTAGCAGCAAGGATTTTATGGCGCAAAAAATAATCCTAGCAGACGCCAGCCGATAAGCATTAGAAAATTTGCTGCAAGTTTTCGAAGTGCAGAAGAAGTGCGGGCCATTATAAGAAAACATAACGACAAAAACCGATTCGCGCCGGAATGAAGGGAATATATACTTTGTAGTTTGTCGATCTCTGCTAAAATTCGTATAGAAGTCAGCGAAAAATAATGAAACTACAGGGATAAAGAGCGGAGAAGAATGAGGGCGTTTCCGATCTATAACAGAAAGTGTGGTTTGCACATGATTTAAACCCATTTCAAGAAAGAGTACGCCTCTGATTGAAAACCACAGCCATCATTTTGAACACTTTCTAAACTAGCAGTTTTAACATATCATTTATCTATTTTATAAGCGTACATTTCTGAGTTTACTTAGTATGACTTTAGTTAGATTTTAAGTCAGTTTGAAGTTATGACTCAATTAGC